>APFE031313039.1:122336-135605 GCA_000404065.3 Pinus taeda | reverse complement strand
GCACAGAAATAACAATATGGGGGCAATAGGGGCACAACAATATAAATAAGGGGTACAACTACCATAGTAATGGGGTAATCACTACTATTATAGGGACCCAACATTGATCGTTGATTTGCGAGGTGACATCATCACTTCCATGTGTCACCCTGTGATTTGTGACACATGTCACTTGAAAATGGCCCCATAGGACCCCTGAAAATGTCGAAACTGAGTGACACATGTCTCTTGTACGACCACGTCATTAATGACGTTAGCTGCCATGTCAACCATTAGGACCAATCATATTATGCCACGTGGCCCCAAGAAGAGAAAGAAAATGGCCCGCCCGACCGTGTTTTTGCATGGGTTTTATTTTTTAAATGATTTCAGCCTCACCCAGTGATGTTACACTATATCCTAAAATCGGCAGTTCATAGTGCTTTTAAAGTGGCAACCCTCCTTTACATCAAAGATTTGTGATTATGCAGGACTGCGAGATGTGGTTCTGTAGGAAGGCCAATATGCGGGACTGCAGGATCACATGACTACGAGACTGTGGGACTATGATATGTGGAACTACAGGACTGTGAGATTGTCAATTTCCATACCGCCACGTGGAGAAGAGAGAAAGGGGTCATCCGACCTTAGTTTTTCATGAAATTTCCTTTGTTAATTCCTTTTGGCATTCCCTAATGATACAACACTGCATTGAAATATCGCGCCCCCGAAAGGTTTTAGAGTGGTAACCCTTTGCTCCACTGATATGCCGATATTGCAAGATGTTCTATGCCTGGGGCCCCCTAATTGTGATTTTCCTTTATTGTTTGGCATTTTTTCGTTTTCTTGCTGGGCTTTCTAAGGGTAATCTTCAAAATGCTTTATCTTCTGCTCCAAGAGTCCATTGTTGGACTTCCATATACCGTTAGAAAACTATTTCCAAGCACTAGGAAATGGAGAGAGTCTAATTAAGCTTTGAGAGCTTATGTGGCTCAAAAATTAGCATCAAACTTCAATTTTGTTGGGTATTTGAAGCAACTGATGACTAATAAAGTAGTGAGTGACAACACCATCTTTGATTGTATTATCAGTGTCAAACTTGTATCTTGATTGATACCTACTACGATATAAGCCATTAGTCCTTTCCTCCTATCCATGACTAACTCTAAGTAGTCCCTATCTTTGCAAATTGGATAGACTCTGAAGAATCACATCATTAACTTCTTCTTTCTTTTCTTATGCCCTAGACATTGTTTCATGCGACTGAATGATCCTATCATTATCTTCCTTACAAATTTTGATCTTCTCTTTCAAACTTCTTTATGTATTTGTTATGTTAGGGGAGTACTCATCACCATGTGTTTTTGCTGATCTATAGGGAGAATCACGTGAACTGTAGTCCACCATTTTGCTTGTCATATTGATCTTCTACTTCCTGTAAACATACCATGTCAGATAAACCAAACATAAACATGATTAACATACCCCAGTGAAGAAAGGAGGATATCTCATCTACAAAATCAATCCAGATTAGCACAACATATGTATATTTATAATGAAATCAACATATCAATCATCTCAACATCAACATCATCAACTTCTACATGATGACACAAATACAAAAATGACTATCACAATACATGCATAATGAACACGTAGAAATCTAACATGCATGCATGACAAACACATTCCTCCCATCTAGTCTATTGTTCCTTAAGAAACCAATTTCCTGGCTGTAGGGAAATTGTACTTAAGACATTAATAAATATTATTTACTGTCACTTATTTATCACTTAGATATATATGTTGTGTCTTTAAATGAAGGACCTGGAGACTTGGTCTTTAACCCTTAGTACATGTATGACCAAAACATCTGAGAATGCCATTTGTTGCTAGATATAAATGATGAATGAAGAAAGCTTGAAGGAAAAGCTAAAGATAATATGTTGATCTCTCACAGAAACTATTATCTGTCACTTAGAAGAATTATGAAAATGAGAACTGAATCATAGCCAATATGTTTCTTAATACAGAAACTACTATCTATGACTCTGGGAGAAGTTAAAGATAATATGCTGGTCTTTCACAGAAACTATTGTCTATAACTTAGAAAAGAAGGTGGAAACTTCAAGTATAGGAGCGCCCTTTTAAGGAATTTTGACTTTATCTACATAAGCAAATAAAGACCTGCAACTTCATTACTATACTTGAAAGAAGAAAAAATAACATGACACATGACAAAGAAGATTACAAAATCATACCCAACAACTCATGGAAACTTCGTATTCCTTCATTAATCAACGATGATATCAGGAATACAGTGGCCTAGTCTCCGGGTTCACCAAAATTCAAACCCTTTCTTAGTAAATTTTCCTCTTTTTATACATTGTGGAAAAGTTGTTGATCTCTGAAACTGCCCCAAGTTATTTAATTGTTTATCTAACTATATGAAATAAAAACTATTACAGGATTTTATAGAGGGTAAAAGGCACCTCAAAGAACATGAAATAATAGAAACATAACTGAATTCAGAAGGAGACGATAACTGCTAGCTTGCTTTGTTAATATGCTTCTATAAATACCCTAATGATTCTTAATTCATTTAACCGTAATGAAATGCATTTAGCTTGTGTAATCCTGAGCTTACATTGGCATTTTGATTGGCCAAAACACAAAGAAAACATACCCGACTATCTTCCTCTTTAGATTTGGCTCTAACCCTGATTTTCCACTTCACACAGCGAAATTAACGTGAACTTTTGATTAATATGGGACTTTAAAGAGTTAATCTTGCTTTATAAACCTGTCAAATCCATCCACTTAGAGCTCTGTTGACTTCCATCGCAAATCTCAATCAGCCCAATATATCACTGCAAAATTAACTTTACACACCCTTAAGCTGCATAACTATGGTAGTGTTGGACTTATGCATAAATCCTTCATATTCTTGCTTTTCTATTATATACCTTTTATAATGAAAAGATGCCATAAACATGCTTTTTCCGCTTTTAATACGGGCTCCGCACAAATATCAAGGCATACCTTTTCCGCGATAGATTCCCACCATAGATCTGCGCTTAGTAGATCAGACGGTCTACAAAGATTTCGAGTGGGACATAAGCCCAGAGAATACCCACCCGAAATGGGTGGTTTTCTCTCTCCACCTAGCTACTACGTGTTGAACAATAAGTGGAATTCGGTGAGTTCTACTCAAAACCGCTTACCCCTTTGCATCCGCCCAAAATTCTACCTTTTAGCTTAAAATCCACCTTTTCGTACCTCTCGCGGACCCACCGAGGCTTATAAATCCTAATATACATACGCTTCAGGTCCAACCTTTCTATTATAATCCTTTATAATAGAAATACATATAAAACTGTGTAAACAAAATATATATATTCAAATGTGTTTTCATATATTTTCGATATGTAATTACCACAAGCAAAATACTTTTACTTTTAGACTTTGCGGGGTAGAGAATATAAAGGGCTTCATTGAGGTTGAACCCCCCTTAATGATTTTAGGCCACACATTGTGATAAAAATCAGTAATAAGCTTAAACCCATTATAAGCTACAACGCATTCCAAGTGTTGCACTTGGGAGCTCTAATACCAACCTATAACCACCCCTCCCACATTTACCCAATTTAATCGGTCTTCCATGGTAAACATGAGACAAAGAAATATTATGATATGAATTGACCTCCAAGCTTTAGTTATAAAATTCAGGATGACATCTCACAACAAGCTGGCAACTCACCTCATCCCTCAAGACTATAGGACACTAAGGGGCTAAAGAACCACCCTAGGTGACCAAACGCTGAGCTGGGTTGTATTTGACAAACTTTAACCCCCAACCATATGCATGAAAAGGCCTCCATGTTTTTATAGGTATCCAACCGCATGCACAAGCCTGCCTAGGTGTGCTTATGACCCAAATTGTCTATTTCAGAGGGTGTGGTCCCAAGATCTAAGCCTAGATTCTAGGTAAGTGTCTAGACCACTGCCCAAAACTTCTTGAATCTTCTTAGAATCAATAATGACATGAAAATAATGCTAAACATGAAAATTTGAAGGCAAAGCTTGACCTAGACTACTTAGAACATAACAAACATTTTGTCAAACACATGGAAAACATGTAAGAAATAGGTAATGAATGCATATGTGATCATAAAGGTATGAGATTCATATGAGAATCACTGAGAAGGCCCTATGCCCTCTCCACATAACTACAAAAATTCTTATTAGTACATACATTCATTAACTGATCAATAGCTAAACCATTCATGGTATGAGCCATATAAGCTACACATCATAAGAAGAACATATAATCAGAAATTAACCATCAAATAACCATCATATAAACCATGGAAACTTATCCATATTATTGCCAACGTAATCACTACAAATATACATGAATCAAAGTAGAGAAATAGCCAAGTTAGGGACTTCCATGTACCACCTGACCATAGATTGGGATGAACAAAATCTATCTTTTAGCCAATCAACCTCATGCCATATTCCAAGGATGAATGTGGGATCTCATGGAGTAAACCAAACAAAACCAAACCAGGGCTTCCAGAGGCCAAACCGCCTCAACCCTCAACCAATGATTCCACCTCATGGTAAAAAATCAAGAACACCAACTAGACTAGTCTCTACCCAAGTTGTTGAGGGCTCTAGGAACTAGTGACTCAACCCACAGTCTTCCAGGGCTCTAGAGAATTTGTCTGACCTAGCTGTAGGACTTATAACTCCACCCACCAAGGGCTCCAAAACATTTGTCCAACCTAGGCTCTAGGAATAGTAACTCAACCCAAGTTGTTCCATAGCTTCGAGAGCATTTGTTCCAACACAACCATATGAAATTATGAGCACCAACTAGAAAACAATCAAGTGGAAAAACCCACAGCACCATGAATATCCAAGATATGGCAAGGCAAGGATAAAACCACTATCAATCTAGGAAGTCCTCAATGCCAATGACAAAACATAACTAGATAATCACATGTATATACCATGCATCCATAAATAAATAAGAAGATCATACATGCAACCTATTACTTGCAAATAAATCTGGCTATAGTTGTTGATCCTATAGTCCCCTTGAACTTTCCTGCCTTCCTTTACCTTCTTTCTCCAATATAAATGAAACTAAGGTGCTTCAAGTATGCTCCAAGAATGCTCCAAGATTTCTTTGAGTGTGAAAGAGTGTGAGAGAATGAGAGGATAGAAGAGAGCTCCAAGCTAAATCTAACAAAAGACTGTGAACTAATCCTCATAAGCCTTTTTATCATTGAGGCCTCTATTTTCTTCATTTTCCTTTATTTTTCCTTCAATTTCCCTCTCATGCAAATATGTGGCCTTTCATCTCCCTTTTCTCCTATTTTCCATTATTTTCATAAATAAAATTCCATTTTTCTTTACCAATTTTCATAGCCATTAATTAATCACAAGCAATACCCCATCACTACGTTTTATCCAACATTTAGCTTGGAATACGTGTCCCACGACCTTGGTGTTATTTTTTTATTTACATAGGAAATAAACTAGGGATAGTTATAACATTAATGTTATTCTTTAATTTATACTTGTGAAACTATTTATTGTGATTGATTTCAATGTGCATAGGCCAGGAAATATGCTTTTAAATTAGTCCACATATAGGTAATGAGGTTGCATGAATGTTGTATAGAGAATCAATAAAAGAGGAAGAACATTATTCCTATTTCCACCTACTAGTACTTACTTTCTATGTTCCAAGTCGAAAATATCATAACTTTTACCCAAATCTTACACATTATCATGGAGGAAGGGTATGGATTTGGTCACTCATGTGGTTTAGCTAAGGGATACACAATAAAGTGGTATCCTTATTCCTATTGACCATGATTATGTTTACAATGTAGTGACAAATTGAACCTCCCACTCACCTTTCACTGGCTCGCTCTACTACCAGCTGCCCTTCGCCTATGCCCTCTGCCTTTTCTTTTCGACGGTTACGGTCCCCGTTTTCTAGCTATAGGATGGATGATATGTACCTCGAGATAGTAGACTATTCACCAGACCCTTACCCCGACCAACCTATTTTTTGGTACCCTAGCCCTACACTGGCCCTAGTTGCTCATCGCTCTTCTATCGCTCTGTCGCCTTTGATCTCATCTCTGATGGTTACCCTTCTTGGGTTTTCTGCATCCTCACTCCATATCGTGACCCTCTCCATCGATTCTCAGACCCTCGACTGTCCTCTGCTCTCACTTGGGACCCTTCACCTTCTAGCTGCTTGCTCACCCCCATCCCCATCTTTCAAACCTGTGCCACATGCAGACCATCTCTATTCGGCAAACCCTACCCCTCCCTTGGGTCTCGACCTTCTTGAGGAGCTTGTGCATCAGCCCCCAGTATCTGGCTCCCCTTTCGTTATTGCAACGATGATTTCTTCGACTCCACCATTAAGGTGTTTTGAAACCTCGGTCATCAAGGTTCTATTCGAGGTGCAAGATTTACAACAGGAGAACTTGAGCCAAATTGATCCACTGTAGGACCATCCAACGACACCCAGAACTGGGAAAAGGAAAATCAAGTGCATGAAGGCTTCTGCAAAAGATTTCACAATCAAATTCGAGGAAGGTTTATCCATGGGGGAAGTTGCAGACATGACCGAAAAGGTTCTGGTGGGTAGGGTTCGTGGACGAGCCTACTCTGCGAAGAGATTCGGGGCACTAGGTAAAATAAATATGGGGTAACATCTTCAAAGAGTTACCTGATGTGCATATCCTGCCCCGAGGATGGTTTGCGCTCCACTTTTCCTTGTAAGAGTACACAAACATGGTGCTTGCTAGGTATTGGCAGAAAGAAATGGCCCTAGTCTTATTGAAATGATGGAATCCGCTCTTCGACCTGAAAAGAGAGCAGATTGGGGTAGGACCCCTATGGGTGAGATTTCCTGGTTTACCTCTACAATACTGGTCTGAAGATGTTTTTGTTCGAATTGGAAATACCCTAGGCACCTACTTGGACTATGACAAGTCCTACATTCAATCAAAGAATCGTACTTTGGCTCACATCCTGGTGCACTTGGATACTCGTGAAGTGTTGGAAGAGAAAATAACCCTCCAATGGCGGAACTTCATAAGGATCCAAATCATAGACTATGAAGGAGTGCCATTTAGGTGTCACCGGTGCCACAAAGTGGGGTATTTATACAAAGAATGCCCACTGGTAAGGAAGTCTCTCGATCCTCCATTGGGCTTTGATGGGGGGATGTGTAAGATTACTACAACAATACTTGAGCAGAATCCATCAGCAGCAGTTCCCTCGACCGGGAAGGATTCTACATCTCAGCGGGCTCTCATCAGTGCCCCCCATTCGCCTTCCCTGCCGATGACTAGATCAAGGGCAGCTGCAGGGGCTGCACACTCCTCGGGTAATCCTCTTTTTTCCCACCCTATTTTTGCATCTTTTATTGCTTTCACTGCATTGCATCTATACAATGCATCTATAATGGAACAATCCTACACACAACCTTCCATCCCTTGTTCTCTGACCTCCCATCAACCTATATTTTCTACTACCTCCCCATCCTTCCCCTTGATACCCCCTCTGCTCCTCCCTCTCCTCCCTTTGCCCTATCTGATCCCCCCCATCCCTATAATCTCCATCCCCACTTTCACTCTTATCTTCCGTCTCCCACTCTGGATTGGGTCTTACCCTCCCCTTTTTATCCCAAAAGGTCCCTTGTGGCCGCAAATCTTTTCTCTCTAAAGATATTCTACAAGCTGGGGCTGAAGTGGTCTCTAGTAGACAATCATCTCTTGTCTGGGTTCTTAGAGGTTTGAACACCCAAGGCCAGCTGCCTCCATGAAGTGGCTCTCTTTCAATTGCAGGGGCATGGCTAGCTCGCCCAAAAATCTAGCCCTCCAAAGACTATTCGAATCCGAGCCTATTGACATCATCTTTCTTCAAGAAACCCTTGGGGAGGTGAATCAAATCACCCAAACCCTTGGATCAGAGAAACCTAGCTGGACCTTCCTCTCCCTTGATATCTTTGGGTGATCTGGGGGTTTGGCTCTTGGATATAACCCTTGTTCCATAAACCTGAATTGTACTTGGGGTGTTGTGGGCTTCATTGGTATGGACATTTTCTCTATTGATCTTGGGATGGACCTCTAGATCACTAATATATATGGGCCCTGTCAAGGGTGAAAGGCCTTTTGGAATCATCTCTTTATCTTATCTATCACCTCTTTGGACAATCTCATCATCGGAGGTGACCTAAATTTCTCCTTAGAGTATGGCGAGTCTTGGGGCTCATTTGCACAGGTGGACCCGCTCTCTGATACTATGGAAACTTTGCTAGAACAATTCCATATGACTGATATCCCCATGAATAAACCGCTACCCACCTAGAGAAATAGGAGAGTCGGGTAGGCGACTTTAGCTAGGATATTGGAGAGATTCTTGATTAAGGTCCCATGGTTACATAAATTATCTCTTTATAGACAATGGGTTTGCTCAAGAGGCATCTCAGATCACTCCCCTATCTTCTTGGAAATCTCTGGTTCTCTAAAAAAAACCAGGGCGCCCTATAAATTCAATTCAACCTGGCTACAAGACCCGACCTATATCAAATTAATCACTGAATTCTGGATGGCCAAGCCACCTTCAAGGGGTCACTCCCTGGTAGAAGGGTTCTACTACAACCTCTCTCAGCTCAAAAGACTATCTATTTTATGGGCTAAGGAAAAATTCTTAAAGGATGACATTACCCTTACCTTTGTCGAGTCATCACTGGCTGCACTCTTGGATGATCAGAATAGGGGCTTCATATCAGCAGAGAAAAAGTCCCATCTTATCGACCTGGAAAATTAGCGATCTAAAATCCTAAAGGAAAGGGAGGAAACCCAGTGACTCAAGAGCCGAGCGACCTGGCTACAAGCTAGAGACAAGAATACAAAGTTCTTTCAGAATTTTGCAAAGGGGTGGAAAGTCTCCAACACCATCTAGAATATGCCCATGCATGATGGAGGTATGGAAAACAGTTTCAGTCAACTTTCACAACTGGGGAACTCACATTTTCAACACCTCTACAGGGCACCACTGGTGTAAATCTTGCAGAAATTATTTGAATGGTAGGACACTTCCCCAGTTTCATCAATATGGACACTACAGAAGAGCTTACTACTCCAATCTCCCCTGTAGAACTCGAAGGGACCCTGAAATGGTTCAAAAAATATAGAAGGTCTGGACTAGATGGTTGGTCTATCGAATTCTACCTGGCTTTCTATGAGCTCATTGGTCAATATCTTCTCAAAGTGGTTGAAGAATGTAGGACCACTAGCAAAATGTATGCAGCCATCAATGCCACTTTTATTAATATGATCCCTAAAACTGACTCCCCATCATCCTTCAATGACTTTCACCCTATCTCTCTCTGCAACTGCCTTTAAAAAATCATTGCAAAGATCATTGCTAATAGGCTACACCCTAAACTCTCCCACCATATCTCTCCCTAGCAATTTGCTTTCCTACAGGATTGTCAGATCCACAAGGCCATTGGCATGGAGGAAGCATTACACTCTATCAAAATTAAAAATCTAAAGGGCATTATCCTAAAGATTGATCTAGTAAAGGCATTTGACAGGGTTAGCTGGCTCTATATAAAAATGATTCTCATCCATCTGGGCTTTCCATCATCATTCATGGACTAGGTCATGTGCTGTATCACCTCGACATCCTTCAACGTTATCATTAATGGATCAACTTCACACTTTTTCCATACAGAGTGAGGCCTTAGACAAGGATGTACCCTCTCTCATCTACTATTCTTGCTTTTGATGGAGGGCCTCAGCAGGCTCATCGCAACATCCAAAAGGGAAGGTAGGCTCCAAGGGATAAAAATGAGTGATCTCTACTATCTCACTCATCTCTTGTTTGTAGACTACGTCCTTATTTTTCTTGATGGCAACATCTGGGACACTGCTACTTTTTTCGACATCCTATCTCTATTCGCACTTGCCACATGAATGGAAGAAAAACATGCCAAGTCCTCTAACACTCTGTCGCATACTTCCCCTCAGGAAGACAGATTTGACCCACAGTTTTTCCCCTACCAACTGCATCCTCTCGCAAATGGCCTCAAATATTTGGGGTTCTGGATCAAACCGCATTTTTATAGGATTGCAGACTAGATTTGGCTAGTGATCAAAATAGAAAAGGGATTGACAAATTGGAACCATAGATTCCTATCCAGAGTTAGATGCCTTCTCCTCATCAAATATGTTTTGGAGGCTACACCCATGTACTGGATGTCGCCGGCCTGGATTCCTCATGGAATTCTTGCTCGCACCCAGAGGATATGTTGTAGATACCTTTGGAATGACCAAAAAGGAGGGAAAAAATTTGCTTGGGTCGACTAGAAAAATATCACTCTCTAAAAATGATGGGACGACTGGGGTATAAAAGATCTATTTTTTTTTGCACAAGCATTAGCAACTAAGATGGGATGGGCTCTTTTCACAACTCAGAATCTTTGGACTACTATCATATACCACAAGTATGTATGGCCTCATCAGCTAATGGATTGGGTCTGATTTCCAACCTAGCCGCTTACAGGGATTTCTATTGTTTGGAAGGTGATCCTGCATTCCTTACCTTTTATTAGATCGGGCCTCACGTGGAAAATTAATGATGGGAATCAGGTGCACATTAGTATGGATCTGTGGATTGGGAGAGGTAACAGGTATCAACTTCCTCCAACCCTTATCCATCATTTATATCAAAAGGACATTAAGGTGGTTACACAGATAACAGACATGGAACATAGTTTTATTTTCGAGCAGACATGGTTATCAATTCATAATATTGGCATCCCTGAACAATGAAAACAATCTTGGGATGGATATATCAATGCTCTGACCGAAGCGCATGTGCGAATCAAAGAGGGCCCGAATGAACTCATTTGGACCCCGGTAGAACATGGCAAATTCACCCCTAAAATAGGCTACCTCTCTCTTCTAATGGATCGTAAACCAATGGAAGTATAGGAGTGGTGGCACCTTCTATGGAAGATGAAAGCTCCTCCTCAGGCACAACTGTTTATGTGGAGTGTACTAAACAACAAAAAGCCCACGGGAGAATATCTCACACAGATATTTCTATGAGTCGCACTGGTGTGTACTGTGCAAACAAGAAACTAAAAGAAATGAGCACTTGTTCGTACAATGCCCTACAATTGTTCATCTATGGCAATCGATTATTCTTACTCTATCCATATAGGGCAGGTGGCATGGATCCTCGATTAAACAAGCCTGGAATTCCTGGTCTGTGGCTTTCCATGGTAATAAAACTATATGCGTACCTCTCCTCTTTTGCTAGACAATTTGGCTTACTCACAATAACATCATCTTCAATGGGGTCCTGACTCACTGGCCTCTCATCATAGCAAAGAATGTGGCAGCATACCACGATATTCTGGAGGTTGCCCATGCCCCCCCTCAATGCACTCTCTCCCTGAGACTGATTGAAAAAACCCTCCCATGGTATTTCTTCAATGGCGCTGCCCAAGTCCATGGCTGTGGAGGTAAATTCATACTAAATCTGACATAGAAACATTCATACAAAGTCCAACTAGGATTGGGGGAGGGAGCTAACAATTTTGTTGAACTTATTACACTCAGACATCTTCTGCATTTTGCTTTAGTACATGCATGCACAAACATTCAGATTTTTGGGGACTCTAAAATCACTATAAATTGGTTCAACAACACTAATCTCTGTCATGCACATACTCTTAGGAATATATTGGACGAAGTTGTCACCTTCAAAGCATTTTTCAACACCATTTCATGTCAGCACATTTACAAGGAATATAACGAGAGTGCTGACAGGCTTTCCAAGTAGGTCACGATACTACCTCGAGGCCTATGGATGATCCAGGAGCAGGATGGTACTGAACAGTACCAATATTACCATCGCCCATATATTGATCAAGCATATCAAAGGGCGGACATGCCCTAAACATTTTGCACGCTATTTATCAGTTGTTTTTTTACTACTGTATATTTCTATGTCCATATATCTATGCTTATCAGATTGTTTTTGAACACCCTGCAAGGTGATTTGTATAGCTTCTATTTTTTGGAAATGGCAATCATCATAACTTATCTACTGATATGTATCTAGTATTGGCCTTGGGCCAATAGTTATGCATATGCCTTGGGCATCTACTATATGTAATTTTTCAAACTTAATGAAAGATTACGATTTTTCCTTTGGAAAAAAAGTGTAATGACAAATTGAGTTAACATGCTCTAAAATTTTATACCATTTCCTTATTAAGGAAAGATGGATGCTTAAAGGGAATACATGAACATAGTATACTTGGTACTTAAATAAAGGAAACTCTTGAAGAGAATGACAAAACATGATGCCTTGGTATCAATTATAATAACTATACATAAAAAAATATGTTTAACTAAACATGTGTGTTTTATTTAATTGGGAAAAAATAAAATATATAATCAATTGATTGAACTTCTAGATTACATTTTCATAAAAAGAAAAATATAATAATCTATTTCAAAGTTATAAGGAAAACAAATTGCATCTTATAATATGCATGGAATAGAAAAGAATGCAATTTTTAATTAATAAGAAATTAATTACCAGTACACCCATAAAATAAGGAGATGAAAGAGGAATAAGAAATTCAAACCAGAATGTTCATTACATGTGCACCCACTCTAACAGGAAAAGATCAAAGAACTATTTGAGTAAAAATCAAATGTGTAATTAAATTATTAAGTAAAGAATATTTACAATAATTATAATAAGTACACTAGTTCATGCAAGTGACCGTATAAGCGGGTGAATAAAGATAATAAATAAATTATATAAAGGTAAATGATCGAAATAAATAATTAAGCTAAAGAGCTTATACTTTTTGCATCCTACTACTAGATAATACCAAAAATTTATTAGTTATTCTTGTTGACTCTAGTCTATTGGATACGTTAAACTTAACAAGTGCACTCTCTTTTCATTTTGCTAATTGGTACGTTTAGTATAACTTCAATGCAGTTTGAGAGTCTTTTTATATAAAAGTACGTCAAATCATAAATAATCTATTGATTGAGAAATATCCAATGGGTCAAATGATAAATGATCTATTGATTGATAAATTGATGCTAATTGAATTTAAAATATTACCATTCAAATATGACTAAATATAAAAATTAAAAATTAAATTATAATATCTTTTTGTAATTTTATTTTTAATATGATTGTGTA
>APFE031313039.1:94631-122013 GCA_000404065.3 Pinus taeda | reverse complement strand
TTACAGGTAAGCGCACTTCATGCATGTGTATCGAAACACTACAATGGTATAATGAAGTTCCGGTTCCTCAGTTTTATATCCAGCTACTGTATATATCCATTATTTTAATAATATAAAATCCATTAACAAATTTTATTGTATATATCCATTACAACATGCATAGGTCAGTATCAATTTGGGTTATGTACTGGTTGGTGTACAGCGGACTGTTCGAATATTAACTCGAAGTAATTGACTGCCTTTTATTCATAGTGATCGATTATGTAGCTGCGAAACTGTAAGTAAGTAAATCTAAAAGAAAACTCATTTGAATGTTGTAGGAAGTAAATGTAGATCTCAATTTTATTAAATATTAAAATTTAAAATTAAAAATCAAAATATTAAATTAATATTAATTTTAATTAAAATCTGAAAAATATTTTTAAAAATTTCACATTAAATTATTTAATTTGTATAATTTGAGTGGTTCAGAAGTTTTTTAAGGTGTTGTATTTATTTATATATTCAAAAATATATTTTATACAACAAAAAATGTTGAAATTGTATGGCTGATTTTTAGTGAATTCTGGTGAAAAATACTATTTTGTAGTTGAGTACACCAAAAACAAATATATGACTTCATATGTATCTATATATAGAAAAAATGTAAAAAAAAAAAAGAAAATATTTAAGGTTGTATACAATAAAATATCAGATGTGGGTTGTGAATAAAATATTTTGATATAAATTAATATTGACCTACACTTAAAAATATATTAATAACAAAAAAATCAGTTTAATTTACAAACCATAAATGACTCAATAACATGTGTAATCTCTATAGAATCAACCAATTTTACAAAAAAGTTACATAATATTTGTTGGATTTTAAGCCTCTGTGAAAGTTTTTTGTAGCTTCATGATCCAGATTATCCACAGTTTTTTGCACTCTAAAATAAATTTACAACTAAATAAATTTAATCTCTCGATTCATATTAAATGACTTATAAAAATAAATCTATGCTAATTAATTATTATTTCTAATTATTAATGATTTTTTTTTTTTTTACAACTCTGCTAAACCAATTATGCATTGACATTTATTCTAGTTGCATGGATAGCTAATATATGTAGAAACAAATATAAATAGTTTTGAGTTTTTACTCCTGATTGTGCCAACCGAGATTCATATAATTTAGACTTCCTAAAAACGATAATTGGAATGCGCTAGCATCCTTCACTAACTAATTTTTTTCGCTTAATCTTTAGCTTTATCATTTTATCCAATGTCATCAATATCAAATTTATTTAGTAAACCACGGAACCTGGATTTTATTCCACTTGTCTACAAATTTGCTTACAAGTGATGAACAAAAATTGATAAATCAATTCCAAAGTTATAATAAAATTGTAATTCTTATTTATTTTAAATTTTATTCCTTTCTCCCCAGTCCAATTAATTAGACCAAATGATAAATCTGATTGGCAAATTTATCATATAGATTTTCATTAATAAAAAAAAATAAAAATAATATTAGTTTCATAATTTTTTTTTTTTTTCTTACTCGTTCATGGGCCCTGGTCAGTGAGTCCGCTATTCCAGGTTCGAGAAATCTGGGTGGACCCCACCCGAAGGGGGTCCACCCCTCGGTCACAACAGACCTAACCCCAAGAGCTTACGGGTTTTGACCCTGTGACCTCCCATTGGGGAGGCCCCGACTTGATTGATTGTGTTAATCCTTGGGGCTTTTTAGTTTCATAATTATTGATGGAAAGGAAAGTAGTATTTTGAATATTAAGAAATAATAATATTATTTGATCTATTATTAAAAAAAATAGTAAGAATTTTGTCAATGTAACAAATTTATTAATAAAGAGAAAAATAAAATGATAAAAAATTTGTTACTTTAACTAAATAGCTTTATCGTTTTATTAATAAAATTTTATTTGGTTGAATTGAATTTGTTTTGTCTTATGATATATTTTAAATATTTGATTGATGACAAATTTGATGGAAAGCATCCCTTTATTTTGATAGCGGGTTAGTGTTATGGCATATCTAAACACCATCTAGTGTTTCTAGAACTAAAGGAGAAAAGAGAAAACTAGGCAGTGCATTCAGATTTAATGCATCCTAGCTGGGTGATGAAGGCTTTTTGCAACTAGTTGTAGATCGGTAGATCCCTTATAATCACGACATGGAGGTGCTAATTGTTCAACACTTTGCTAAGAATCTAAAATGGCTGAAGTGGGTCACGATACAATGAGTTATCCAAAAGAGGCCTAGGAATGAAGCAAAGCTAAAATTTGTACAAGAAGAACTAGAAATGATGGAGTCTTCGAGGGAGATGGGTATAACTCAAAGGATGATAAGCAAAAACTTTTACAACTAGAGTCCACAAGAAGGAGACTACTAGAAGAAATTGAATAATTTTTGGTGACTAAAGAGCAGGGAAATTTGGTTAAAGAGTGGTGATCAAAATATCAAATACTTTCAAACTTATGCCAAGGTTTGGAGATATTGCAAAACAATTTGGGCTATTAACAATTCTCAGAGGAGTAGGGCTACATATTTTGAGAATTTTGCTTCCCTGGAAATAAATCATTTTAGAAATTTATTTAAATCCATAGATGAAGCTACTATAATTGAAGTAGTTTGCCCAACAAGCTTCTTCCCTCAATTTCCAGATGAGGAAGATAATTAGAGACTTATCGACCTAATAAATAATGGGGACGTCCAAGTTGTCGTTCATGGAATACAAAAAAGATAAGATCCCATGATCCAGATTGGATCATTATATTTTTTGTCATCCACCTTGATGCTTTCAGAGTGGAAAAATTGGAGGAATCAACTCTCAAGACCATTTTTACCAGCAGGTCCCAGTTTGGCAAATTGGGGTCTGAAACCTTCGGGAAACAGTTTGATGCATTAAACAACATTTTTGGGGGTTAAAATTTACTACTTTATTGTGCACCTTTTTTTCCTATTCTACACATATATATCTTTCCAACCATGTAAAAATCACACCAATCAGAGTCTATATGTGAAAGTTATGCCACTGAGAAGTTGACCTTCCTATTTTCATCACCATAATTTGAGAGGATGCCACATCAACCCCTATTATTATTGAAAAAAGATTTCTCCATGTCATCATGATGTAGAAGACTCTAGAGGAGTTTATATTATAACTTTGGTTAAGAGTTGAGGTATTCAAGCCTAACCACTAGTAGGCTATTGGGTTATGTTATAACTAAGCTACTATGAGGAAAAGTTTTCCATTATTCTAAGTGAATTTTTTCCATAGCTGAGAAAAAATAGCTGAGAGGGATAGGAGATAGAGTACACAGAGAGGTTTTTGGCATTGCAGTAGCCCACATTCCACATGCCATACTTCTTTGTATTCATAGCCATATCTCCATTCAAAGAAAGAGAGCGGAGTAGTCTCATCTTCCAAATAGGTTTTTCTCTTGAAAGGGTTTTGAGGTCACATATTGTGCCAAATGTGTATGTGAATTTTTATTTCAATGTTCTCTATTTTTTGCATAATTTTGAATTCGCATGCATGCACTCTTAATAGTAAATCTACAAATCTACAATTCTAATAAAATTGTTTAACTATAGAATTTCAGATTTTAAATATAATTTTATTAGATTGTTATGATGAATTGTCTAGTGGAATATCCATAATAGTTTATCGATAAGCCCAAGACCTAATGGTTGGGCTGTAGAATTTTATTTGGGATTTTACAATATTTTGGGGGAAGACCTACTAAAGGTGGTGGAGCAGTCATGACTAAATGGGAGAATCTGGGATAGATTTAATTTCACCTTGATTACACTCATTCAAAAGACAGGCAATCCCCAATTATTCAATGAATTCAGGCTTCTATGCAACTATGAATTTTTTTTTACAAGTATCATTGCTAATAGACTGAGACTCATACTCTCCAGGAATGTCTCTAGCAAACAATTTGGGTTCTTGTAGGGGTGAACAATTCACGAGGCCATTGGAGTTGTGCAAGAAGGTCTTCACCATTTGAAAACTTGAAAGATGAAGGGGATTCTCATTAAATTAGACCTTTCAAAAGCTTATGATAGGTTCAATTGGGTCTATATTCAGATCATCCTCAACCACTTGGGTTTTGAATTTCCTTTCATAAACTGGGTAATGTCTTGTATCACCTCTATATTTTTTTATTATCCTTATCAATGGTGCAACATATCCCTTTTTCCATTCCCAATGTGGATTGAGACAAGGATGTTCATTATCTCCATTATTGTTTCTTCCAGTAGAAGAGGGCCTTACCAAAATTCTTTTGGCAACCAAAAGTAGGGTTGAGTTATAGGGCATTGATCTTGTAGATAATCTTTACATTACCCATGTCTTGCTTGTTGATGATATCATTATTTTTAGGAATGGATCAAGGAAGGATTTGGAATCCATAAGTGTTGCACTATCACTATCTAAAAAATCTATGAGAATGGTAATAAATGTTGAAAAATATACCCTATGTATCACAGGATTGACTTGTGGAGACATAGGTAGAGCAAGGGCACATTTTCCTTTTCAAATCAAAACTATTCAAGAGGGTTTGAAATACCTCAGTTTTCTCCTTTGATGCCTCCAATTTACAATGAACAACAATCTTCAGACCTCAATGGTTATGGCCCTTTTTAAATAGTCTCGGCGGAAGGACTTAGTTCAGTAACCCAGCCTTGTCCATTTAATGATTTTTTTCTACCGAAACTTCGCAGTCCCTTAAGAATCTTTCAAATTGGCACTTTGACAATTGTAAAGCCTTTACAAAAGGATTTAGGCATAGAACATGTGTAATATCCCAATCACCTTGCGTACCCCATAGGCTTAGTGTAGTTCATGGGGATTCACTTTATCATAATCAGGCGTCGGCCTTTACGTGGGTCACAATGACCACTCCTTCCACTTCTCTGATGTGATTACACTATCAAAACTCGATGGGGAAGCATTTTACACTACAGGCCCACTTCCCTTGTCATATCAGGATTTCTCAGAAATACGGGAATGCAAAGGAAAGTTCCAGTCCATTCGCAATAGCCGGAACTCAAATATTATGTGTTGGGGCTTATAAACGTCGTCGATTTTGTTGTTCGCCTACATTCATTTTTCTCCACTGCTATACTCCTTCTGAAGGTTGCGATGCGATTAAGTGTTGCGATGCGATCACGTCGATGATCATGTTGGCACTTCGCCAACCAAAATCCCGCCGATTTGGTATCTCAACCATAGATCTTCTCCATAGATCTAATGGTCCTCGTTTATTTGCACGATTGCAATCAGCAATCACTCGTGGTCAGGGTTTTTACACCTACCGATCCAATCCCTTTGATTCAATCTCCACTGTTGATCTTTCCATAGATCCAATGGTTATCAATCGATCACTGGTTCGCAATCGGTACTTTCTCGAGATCGGGATCACTACACTCACCGAATTCAACTTCGCCGATTCAATCTCTACCGTCGATCTGTTTGGTCCGACGGTCCTTGAATGTCACTACTTTAGCCTTTCGTTCTTCTGTTTTTCAAGCCTTTTCATGCTTCCTTGCGTTGCAAACAAGTTTTCTTCCAAGTGTGTTTCCTCTTCCTTGGATCCGTAGAATTCACCTGCAAGCATATATGCATATAAAGGAACTATGATTTCATATTAAATTCATCTTTCGATCATTTAGAACACAACTACACAGATTTTAAATTAGTCTTGCATATATTACTTAAACAAAAGAAATCTTTGGAAACTCTATCTCTCTCGCTATACTCTGCTCGCTTTTCACCAGTGGCCTCTCTTACATTCTGCCCATAGGCTTACAATCATACTCCAAATCATCTAACTCCCCACTCTTCATTCTTGTTTCCTTTTTAATACATCAATTGACAGTTCCTCTTATAGTTCGAGGAACTGTTTCTCAGTTATGAGACAGTTTCTTTAAACTAATTCCTATCTGATTCTATCTTGTCTAATTCACAAACTAACAATGGTTGACTTAGCCTTTATTTAAAATAACACAAATGAAACTAAATAAAATATAATTTGAAATGTTTTTCTCTCAACTTGTTAAAACAAAATGAGAAATAAAAATGACAAGAACCAACTCCCGATTGTGCCTCTTCATTCGAGTGTTCCTGCATCAGGCTCCCGGGGTAAATTAAGCTCATGGCTCCTGTCCATGAGCACTTCAATAGAATACCCGATGCTTTGAATCTGATCAGCATCTAACCAAGAACTGTCTTCAATAAGATGACCCTTCCATTTGACTAGGTACTACAAATATTCCTTCCGTTGAGTCCGTCTAGCCACCTAGGTATCTAGGATCTGTTCAATCTCTAGAGGCTTTACTGGGGGCATTTGTTTAATCCACATGTCACACTCTTTCTAAGTGTCCCATGTTTGTCTTTTTGAATTGTTTTCATCCTCTGCTGCAATGTAGTGATACAGGTCTAATACATTGAAAATGGGTGAAATTCCAATACCTGGAGGTAACTGCAATTTTTAAGCATTCGCCGAAATTTTCTGAAGAATCCTGCAAGGCCCAATATTTTTCCATTTCAACTTATTGTACTCGCCTTTAGGAAACCTCTCCTTGCATAGGTGTGCTAATACCAGGTCTCCTACATTGAATTTCACCTCCCGCCTCTTCAAATTTTCCTTCTGCTTGTACTTTTGGCTGTTGTTCTGTAATTTTAATTTCACCTATTCATCAAGATTGTTGATTGCCTTTGCAAAGTCTTCACCTTCAGCACTTCTACGCTCCAACTATCCCAAATCCCATAAGTCATGTACTCCCCGTGGGTGCATTCCGTATAGGATCTGGGAAGGACTACTGCCTATACTTCGGTTGGGCGAATCATTATAAGCAAATTCCAATTGTGCAAGCACACGATCCCACTATCGAGAATTTTCTCCAACCAAACTCCGCAACAAATTTCCTAGACTTCGGTTCACCACTTTGGTTTGGCCATCGGTTTACGGGTGATGAGCTGAGCTGAAGTTTAGTTTGGTGTCCAACTTCTTCCACAAGGTTCGCCAAAAATGGCCTGTAAATTTAACATCACAATCTAAAACAATAGACTTTGGCAAGCCATGTAATTTGACTCTCTCAATAAAGAACAAATGCGCTACATGTGTGGCATCATCAGTTTTCCTACAAGGAATGAAATGTTCCATTTTAATGAAACGATCCACCACCACCATGACAGAATCGAATCCCTGTTGTGTCTTTCACAGGCCTAAGACAAAGTCTAAATTAACTAAGTGCCATGGTATGCTCTGAATAGGTAAGGGTGCATACAACCCTATGTTTTGGCTGTGTCCCTTGGCAAGTTAACACATTTTGCATCTAGTTACAAATTTTTGTACATCTCTGCGCATCCTTAGCCAATAGTAAAAGTGGCTTAACTGATCCAAAGTCTTGTCTATGCCAAAATATCCGGTTAAACCTCCACTATGCTTTTCCTAGATTAAGTTCTCTCTCATAAAACATTCCAGAATACATAACTTCTCTCAGTTGAACAACAATCCTTCTTGCATGTTATAGTCCAGCCATGAACTACTATCTCTCAATAATGGATTTTGGCAAGCTTCATAAGCTTCATTAAAATCTACATCCACTCCGTACAAGTCCTTAAGGTGTTCAAATCCTAACACTTGTATGGTACTCTCCTATAGGATCAGATTCCTCCTGCTTAATGCATCTGCCACTTTGTTGGCTTGACCGCTGATATGTTTGAACACAAATGTAAAACTCTGTAAGTACTCCACCCACTTTGCATGGTTATGGTTCAGCTTATGTTGCTGCATAATGTACTGCAACGCTGAATTGTCTGAAAATAAGACAAATTCATTTTGCCAACAGATAATGCCTCCAATGTTTTAGTGCCTAAACCACCACATAAAATTCCTTGTCATAGGACGTGTATTTTTGCCTACTTTCATTTAATTTCTCGCTAAAATAGGCTACCAGCTTCTCCTCTTGGCAGAGTACCGCACCAATGGTTATCCCACTGGCATCACAACGAACTTGAAAAGTTTGTTAAAGTCCGACAATCTTAAAGTTGGTCTTTCAGTAATTTTCTTTTTGAGCAGCTGAAAGCTCTTCTCTGCCACTTCTGTCCAATGGAAAGGATGATTTGTTTTCTTAATAGTGTCTAGCATGGGTGCACAAATCCCACTGAATTTTTTAATAAAATTTTCGATAAAAACTTACCAGTCCATGAAAACTCCATACTTCAAACAAACTCTTGGGGGATGGCCAGCTAACTATAGCTACAGCCTTTTCCGGATCCATTTTTAATTCATTCTCAGCAATCACAAATCCTAGATAAATTAACTCTTTCTTGAAAAAAGAACATTTTTTCAAATTTATTAGCAATTTATTCTACTGCAATCTTTCTAATACGTACCTCACATGTCGAAAATGTTCCTCCTTTGTCTTGCTGAATATCAGTATATCATCTAGATACACAATCACAAATTTTCCAATGAATTCCTTGAGCATCTCGTTCATCAACCACATGAACATACTAGGAGCATTGCTCAATCCAAATGGCATAACCAGCCATTCATATAAGCCTTCATTTGTCTTGAAAGTTGTCTTCCACTCGTCTCCTTCTCGAACTCTGATTTGGTGGTAGCTGCTTTTTAGGTCTATCTTTGAAAAGTATGCTTCTCCACTCAAACAATCTATCATATCATCCATTCGAGGTAATGGGAATCTATACCTGATAGTAATCTTATTAATGGCCTAGGATTCCATGTACATTCTCCACTCACCTCCTTTATTAGGAGCTAAAACGGTCAGAACTGCACAAGGGCTTAAATTCTCCCAAATCAGTCCTTTGTCCAACAACTCCTGCACCTGCTTCTGGATTTCTTCATTATCCTTTGGACTCATCTAGTAGGCAGCGTTGTTTGGCAAACTGGCTCCTAGAATAAAATCAATATGGTGATTAATGCTCCTTTTTGGTGGTAATTTGTCTGGTAGATCATCTACCACAATATCACTAAATTCTTGCAGCATTATCTGTATCTCTTATGGTAAATCAATAAGGTTTGTATGTAATAATACTATTCTTGGTCTTCTCACAACCGCATAAGCCATTTCACTCTCTTCAATCTATTGCAGAAACTCCTTTCCTCCCAGTAGTAATGCCGTTGTTTTTCTTGTTTCTGTTGTCTCCTCTCCTTCCTTGGCTTCTTTCATAAGTACCAAGGTATGCTTTATTCCATCCTTGAAAAATCTGTAACAATTTGTCACTCCATCATGGACTACCTTTCTGTCGTATTGCCATGGTCTGCCTAGTAGAATATGGAACACATCCATCAGCATGATGTCGCAAATCACTTTATCCCTGTACTTTCCTATCTGAAAATCCAACTCGCATTGTTCATCAACTAACCATTGGTGTCCCTTCTGCAACCACGATACCTTGTATGGATTTGGGTGTCTTATTCTCTTCAAACCTAGTTTCTCCACCATCTCCACAGCTACCAAATTATCGGTACTCCCACTGTCAATAATCAACTTACAACATTTTCCATGTGACTTGCATACAGTATGGAATAATGCTTTCCTCTGCATCTGATCAGCCACTTCCTTGGCTAGTTTTAATAACACCTTTTTTAATACCAAGGCTTCCTTGGTCTCTAGCATATTCTCCACATCCTGTGGTGCCTCCACTTCATTGGGCTGAGTAATATATGCTCCCCTCTACCGAGTTTGCTCATTTTCAAGACATTCAAAGGAATTGTGTCCCCACTTGTGACACTTGTAACACTGATAGGCATTTCCTCTGCCTCTGCCACTACCTCTTCCTCGTTGGTATGACCTTCCTCCTCTACTATTACCTTCCCTTTCACTCTGTCTCGAAGTCTTCAAACTGCTACCTTCTTCATTGCTACTAGCAGTCTTACCTCTCCCAAATGTCTATCCTTGACCTCTACCAGAACCTCATCCTCTCCTGGCATTCTGTTTCCTCGCAATCTTTTCTTCTGCCTTCAGAGCACTCTGATAAGCTTCCTCTATGGTTTTTGGGGAAAGGATGCTAATTTCATCTAATATTTCCATCCATAGGCCATTTACAAACCTCGTTGTCTTCTCAGGAGTATCTTCAACATATCCAGCTCTCAAGTTAATTTTATAAAATTCTTCGGTATATTCTTTCACAGTCATCGTTCTCTGTTTTAGGTTTTGCACCTGTCTGTAAAGGCCAATTTGATAGCCTTTGGGCTGAAACTTTCTCTTCATCTTCGCAACCATCCTGTCCCACCTTCTAATCAAGGGTTTGTTTAATATCCTCCTTTTTTCCTGTACACTTTCCCACCATAATGTTGCATGTCCCTTCAATTTTGTGACAACAAACTTGATCCTCTTGTCTTCGTTGACTTCTTCATACTCAAAATATTTATCTAGCTCACTTATCGAGTCTAACAATGCCTCTGTGGAGAGACTGCCATCATAATTTGAGAGCTCCAGTTTTGGTTTACTGCTAGCCAACAAAACTGACCTCAATAGCCTAATTTATGATCCTTCGTCATCTGCCCCTCTGTCACAGTTACGTTTTCCTCCTCACTGTTATCCCCACTTTTCAGATATCTACGCCTCCCTACTTCCACCACTACCAAACATTTAGTTAAATTTCTAATTTCTTCTTGTAGCCCATCATCTACTACTCCTTTGACGTCTCTTCCTCTTTCACGTCCTCTTCTTCCTACCTTCATCTTTACTAAGGGAAGGAAAATCGACTCTAATACCAAAATGATGCCGCCAATTTAAAACAAACAACAATATTCAAACCTTAATGGTTACAACCCTTTTTAAACAGTCTCGGCGGAAGGACTTAGTTCAGTAACCTAGCCTTGTCCCTTTAATGAATTTTTTCTACCGGAACTCCGCAATCCCTTAAGAATTTTTCAAATCGGCGCTTTGACAATTGTAAAGCCTTTACAAAAGGATTTACGCATAGAACACGCGTAATATTCCAATCATCCCACGTACCCCATTGGCTTGGCGCAGTTCTCGGGGATTTGCTTTATCACAATTGGGTGTCGGCCTTTATGTGGGTCACAATGACCACGCTTTCCACTTCTCTGATGTGATTACACTATCAGAACTTGACAGAAACGCATTTTACACTACGGGCCCACTTCCTTTGTCATATTTGGATTTCTTGGAAATACGAGAATGCAAAGGAAAGTTTTGGTCTGCTCACAATAGCTAGAACTCAAATATTATGTGTCAGGGCTTATAAACGTCGTCAGTTCCACTGTTTTCCTGCATTCATTTTTCTCCACCAATATACTCCTTCCGAAGGTTGCGATACAATTAAGTGCTGTGATGCAATCACGCTAATGATCGCATCAGTGCTTCGCCAACGTAAATCCAGCCAATTTGAAATCTCAGCCATATATATTCTCCATAGATCTAACGGTCCTCATTTATTCTCCCGTTCGCATTAGGAAATCACTTGTGGTCAGGGTTTTTACACTCGCCGATCCAATCCCTCTGATTCAATCTCCATCATTGATCTTTCCACAGATCCAATGGTTATCAGTCAGTTACTGGTTCGCAATCGGTACTTGCCCGAGGTCGGGATCGCTACACTTGTCGACTTCAACTTTGCCGATTCAATCTCTACCATTGATCTGTTTCGTCCAACGGTCCCTGAGTGTCACTTATTTAGTCTTTCATTCTTTTTTTTCAGGCCTTTTCATGCTTCGTTGCATTGCAAATAAGTTTTCTTCTAAGTGTGTTTCCTCTTCCTTGGATCCGTCGAATTCACCTACAAGAATATATGCATATAGAGGAACTATGATTTCATATTAAATTCATCTTTCAATCATTCAGAACACAGTTACACGGATTTTAAATTGGTCTTGCATATATTACTTAAACAAAAGAAATATTTGGAAACTCTATCTCTCTCATTGTACTCTGCTTGCTTTTCACCAGTGGACTCTCTTACATTCTGCCCATAGGCTTACAATCATACTCCAAATCGGCTAACCCCCCACTATCCATTCTTGTTTCCTTTTTAATACATCAATTGTCAGTTCCTCTTACAGTTCGAGGAACTGTTTCTCAATTATGAGACAGTTTCTTTAAACTAATTCATATTTGATTCTATCTTGTCTAATTCACAAACTAACAACGGCTAATTTAGCCTTTATTTAAAATAACACAAAATGAAACTAAATAAAATAGAATTTGAAATGTTTTTCTCTCTGCTTGTTAAAACAAAACAAAAAATAAAAATGACAAGAGCCAACTCCCAACTGTGCTTGTTCATTAAGGTGCTCCTACATCATCCTTAAACTGAATGATTACATGATCAATGACTGGCTTTGGCTATTGGAAAAAATGGAGAAGAGAATTAAGAATTTGATTTTAATATGGATTTCATGAGCTAGGAGATTGGTATTGGTAAAATTGGTTTTAGAAGAAATACATGTTTATTGAATGACCTTTACCTAGGTTCCCAAAGGTATCATTCAATCCATCAGAAAGCTTTGCTAAAAATTTCATTGGGTAGATCAAAGGAGGAATTCATTCATCCCTAGGTTAGGAGGGAGAGAATTTCATTTCCCAAAGCAAGGGGAAAATGGGGCATAAAATACCTTTCTATTTTATCTAAAACTCTGGCTACAAAGTTTGGCTGGAGATTAGTGGCAATTGACAGCCTTTGGACTATAGTCATGTACAGGAAATATATCTTCCCTCTCTTTGGGCAGGACTAGATAATAATTCCAAACAAATAATGACCTAATTCCTCTATCATCATGAAATACATTATATCACCCTTTTCAGTTATTGGAAGTGGTTTTGCATGAAATTTTGGTAATGGAGAAAAGATGCTTATTGGGATGAATACTTAGGTTTGTTGTGGGGAAAATTACAATTTATTGTTGAGAAATGGAAACAAGAAATTCCAGTTTAATTTGTCCTTGAATTAAACTATGAACTAAATTCAAATTCTATTCTCATAGCAACTTAAAATAGTTAAATTAAGTTTATTAAACTTACTTAACTTAGGAAATTTGAGTTGGAAGTCATTCTGTCGTCATGTATATTTTCTCTCTACTTTGTAGGAGTCTAGTGTGAGTTAATTGTGAGCTGTAAAATACAAGACTTAGTTTCATGAGTATGTTTAGTTAAATTAGTTCTCAAACTGATTGAGAGAACTAATAGTGAGTTAACAATTAGTGGTGTCAGTAGTGAACTCCACCAGTGCTACTCTAGTTAATTGAATATTTACTCATCATGCATGTCTATTCTAAGAAAGACCTAGTTGAGACTAGAGTGCAGGGACAATGTACTATTTGTTTTATATTTTTTTAAGTTACACTGATAGTGCATATAATTAGGAATTGGCCCTTGAGGGATTGCACAATTTTTAAAGGCTTTATTTCCCTTTAAATACAAGCTATCCTCCATAGGAGTTACACATTGGAATAGAGACTTGGAGAGCCTATGAAGAGGCTAAGATTTGGCCTTGACTTTCTTATGAACTCGAGATTGAATTTTGTGAGTGGTGGGATTGTTCTAGAGAGAACAAGCATTGTAATTTCATCTTTGATTTTCCAAATTGATACAAAACAGATAATGGGGTTTTGAGTTGTGGCTTTCCCCATATATTTATTGTTTTATGTGCCTTTGATTCTCTTCCTCTATTGATTATTTTTTTCTTGATGTTTATGGGCATCCGTTGTAAAGAGTAGAAGTAGATTCTTGTCTCTTCCTTAAAAAAATGTATTAGCTTGTGAATCTACAGGATTTTCAACATGGTATCAGAGCAAGATTGTTTGTTGGGCTGAGATTTTGGAGAGAAGATCTGAAAGTTTTTGTGCAAAATTTTCAGAAACAAATAGCAGATCTGGATTCCTTGGGAAAATACACCCAAATTCAAAAACAAAATCGGTCGAATCAGAGTTCGAATCAGGGAGATATTGCTGATTTAAAATCAACTCTCTAGAGGATATTTCGAAGTTCTGAGTTTCTGGGTTACAAGTGAAAGTGGAATTTGCAATACATACTTCAAGATTGGTAGATGGAATTCCATGGATTGAGGCTTGAGTATGCCTTGGAAATAAGCTCGAATTTCATAGCTTGGAGGGACAAGATGGAGGTTGTGCTAGAGGATAATGGCTTGAAGGAATTTGTTCAACAATAAATTCCTAAGCCAACAGCTACTGATGCATAGAACTTGGTCAAGTGGAAGAAGTGTGTGGCGAAGGAAAGGTGGATAATCCTTGAGGGAGTTCGAGATCATATTGTCTCGATTCTCCATGGAAAGGAAACCATGCATGCTATGTGGAAAACATTGATGGACTTGTATCAAAATAGTAGTCATCAAAGGAAATTGGCACTGAAGTATAAACTTCATAAAATCAAGATGGAGAAAGGCAAGACAATTCCAAAATACTTGACCAAGTTCACTCAATATGGGAATGAACTATGAAGTCTTGGAATCAAATTTTCCGAGGAGGATATGGTGAGCCTTCCTCTTCTTTGACTCCCAAAGAGTTTGCATAGTTATCAGGACTTTGTCAATGGTCAGGAGAAGCTACCAGATTGGGAATGACTATGGTCAGATTTGATGCAGGATGAGATCAGGAGGAACATCAGGGATGGATCTTCATCAAATATTGATGATGAATAGAACTGTGCCTTAGCAATTAAGGTAAGGAAGGGGAAAGGTAAAATTTCCCATTCCAAATTAGATTCTTATCATGGAGGTAAGAAGAAGGACATGAAGAAAGTTAAATTCGTTCATTGTCACAAGATGGGACACTTTGCTACAAATTGTCCATTGAATAAGTCCAAGGAGAATTCCTTAGGAGAAGTGGTGGGTGAGGCTTTGGCCTCCCAATTCGAATTGGACTTTTCCCTCATTGCATGCGTGGTGTCTTCAATGATAAAAATTTTCTAGTACTTAGACAGTGGAGCTTCATTCCACATGACTGGCAACAAAGAGTTATTCAGCAAACTGAAGGAGAAAGATCTCAAGATGCATATCAAGATGGGTGATGATGGTAAGTATAGTGTTACTTATGTGGGAACTATTACTTTTCAAAGGGAGCATGTGGCTCCACTCACCTTGAAGAATGTTATGCATGTATCCGGATTGATGACGAACTTGGTATCTATTTCCATGGTTTAGGATAGAGGATATGATGCGATCTTCTTGAAAGGAAAGACATTCCTTTGACACATAGCCGCGTGTCAAGTAAATAAGATAGTGATTCGAGTTCAGAATATCTATAAGATAGAGGTAGAGGATTGTGCTTCTTTGTGTTCAAAAGTGGAAAAGATGTTGAGCTGAGATGTCGACGAGTCATGGCATAGGAAATTGGGCCACTTGCATCAATGGGGCTTTCAAAATATTGCAACAAATTTCTATCAGTCTTCCCAAAGATATGCTTGAGCAAGTTGATACATGAAAGGGTTGTACTTTGGGAAAATACAAAAAGTATTCCTTTGGAGACAAACATAGTCGAGCAGATTCTATTATGGAGAGAGTCCATTCATATGTGTGGACCATTCTCAACAGCATCCACAACCAAACATAGGTATTATGTTATATTTGTTGATGACTATTCTCATAAATGCTAGGTATTTTTTATGCAGAAAAAGGATCAAACTTTCACAAAGTTTTGTCAATTCAAAGCATTGGTAGAGAAAGAGTCTGGCAAGAAGGTTAAAGCTCTATGGAGTGATAACGGTGGTGAGTATGTCTCCAATGAGTTTAAGAACTTCTATACAATGGAAGGAATTAAACGAGAGTTGACAACACCTCATAACCCTCAACAACATAGGGTTTTCAAGAGGAAGAACACGAGCATAGTAGGGGCAACAAGGGCAATGTTGCATGATCAGGGCCTACCACTACACTTGCGGGTTGAGGCATGCAACACAACGATTTATGTTTAGAACCGTAGCCCACATTGGATAGTTGAGATGAAGATACCAGATGAGGCTTATTCTGGTAAGAGACTAGATGTTGTTCACTTCAGGATTTTTGGGTCATTGGTTTATTTCCATGTGACCAAAGATGCACGGAAGAAGCTTGATCCAAAAATAGAGTTGGGGACCTTTGTGGGGTACACTGATAGACCCCACAACTATCGGGTGTACATGCTGACCAGTCGGATGGCAGTGGTTTGCAGGGATATCAGGTTCGATAAGGAGAAGGTCATGTGAGTATCCCTTGAGAGGGAGCTTGAGCTACATGCAGATGAGGAGCTTTTAGATCCTAAGGTTGAGGGGCCTTAGATTGATGTGAAGTAGCCACATGTGGAGCTTCAGAGAGTGGATACGTCCACTCAAGCAAGGTCTTCTAGAGAGGGAACAAAGGGCACTAGAGAGGCTGACAGATTGTTGGATGATGCATAGGAGAATGTGGGAGCACCCTCTTCTTAAGGCAGACAAAGGAGGTCACCAGAGAGGTACAATGGATACATGTCACTTATGGGTGCATGTGTTGTGGCAGAGCCATCTTCCTTTCATGAAGTAGTGTAGCAGTCGGTTTGGATTGATTCGATGGTAGAGGAGTATGACTCCATAGTTCGAAACAATGTTTGGGATGTGGTTCCGAGACCAGAGGACAAGTTAGTTGTGAGATCCAGTTTGCTTTACAAGGTAAATCAAGCTGCAAATGGTAGTGTGGAGAAGCATAAGGCTAGATTTGTGGCCTATGGATTTTCTCAGGTAGAGGGGATTGATTATGATGATACCTTTTCTCTTCTTGGAAGGTACTCGTCAATCAGATCTATTTTGGCACAATCAACACAGATGGGTTGGAATATCCATCAAATGGATGTGAAGACTACCTTCCTTAATGGCATGATTGAGGAAGAGGTGTACATAGAGAATCTTGAAGGTTTTAAAACCTTGGACCATGAGTCGCATGTGTGCTAACTCAAGAGAGCATTGTATGGGTTGAAGCAAGCACCATGTGCTTGGTACACCAGGATAGATAGCTACTTCAATTAGTTGGGCTTCACGAAGAGTGAAGTGGATGCAAACCTGTATCACATATTGGTGGAAGGTAAGCTGTTGATCATTGTACTTTATGTAGATGATCTCATATTGACAGGTGATGAGAAGCTCATCAAATTTTGCAAGGAGGACCTTGCAAAAGAGCTTGATATGAAGTACATGGGGCTCATGGATTACTTTCTTCGCATGGAGGTATGGCAGAGAGATGGGGAGTTGTTTTTACCTCAGGGCAAGTATGCCAACAAGATACTTAGGAGATTCTGCGTGGAGAGCAATAAACCCATGGAGACTCCTCTAGCTGGTAACTAGAGGAAGGAGGATGCTACTTTAGGGGAAGTAGTGGAAGCTACTATTGACAGGAAATTTGTGGGTTCACTCATGTACTTGGTGAACACATGACCGTATATGTGCTATGTTGTTAACCAGCTTAGTCAAGCAATGGTTAGGCCTACCAAGCTATATTGGAAGGTGGCAAAGAATGTATTGAGATACCTCATAGGCACTACTCAATTTGGGTTACAGTACATACAGACAGAGGGAGTGAAACTTCAAGGCTTCACAGATGCATATTGGGTAGGGAGTCCATCCGACAAGAAGAAAACATCAGGAGGGATCTTTCGTATTGGGTCAATGGAAGTTTGTTTACAAAAGGAAACAAAGATCTATTGCACTCAGTTAGGCAGAGGAAGAGTACATGGTTGCAATTCAGGAAGCATGTGAGGCTATCTGGATGAGGAAGATCCTGGTTGGTTTGTTTGGTCAGCAGATGGATCTGACAATGATTTAGTATGATAATCAGAGTTGTATCAAACTCTCTAAAAATCCAGTCTTTCATGATCGGTCCAAGAATATTGATATCCAGTATCATCATCTCAGATATTGTGCATTGAGGTAGATCATGTTGTTACATTACATTCCCACAGAGGAGAAAGATGTTGACATCTTGACAAAGGAATTGTCAAGATGTAAATTCAAGTTTCAGAGAGACAGGATCAGGGTAGTTGATAATCCATTTCTTGTTGACAGGGAGTGTTAAGAAATGGCAACAAGAAATTCCTGTTTAATTTGTAACTAAATTAAACTGTGAATTAAATTCAAATTCTATTCTCATAGCAACTTAAAATAGTTAAATTAAGTTTATTGAACTTACTTAACCTAGGAAATTTGAGTTGGAAGTCTTTCTGTCATGATGTGTATGTTTTGTCTACTTTGTAGGAGTCCAGTGTGAGTTATTTGTGAGTTGTAAAATAGAAGACTTAGTTTCATGAGTCAGTTCAGTAAATTAGTTCTCAATCTGATTAAAAGAACTAATAGTGAGTTAACAGTTAGTGGTGTCACTAATGAACTCCACCAGTTATTCTCTAGTTAACTGAATATTTACTCATCAGAAACGCATGCATGTCAATTCTGAGAAAGACCCAATTGAGACTAGAGTGCAGGGACAATGTATTAGTTGTTTTATATTTTTTTTGAGTTGCACTGATAGTGCATGCATTCAAGAATTGATCCTCGAGGGATTACGCATTTTTTAGATGCTTTATTTCCATTTAAATACAAGTTATCCTCCATAGGAATTACACATTGGAATAGAGACTTGGAGAGCTTGCGAAGAGGCTAACATTTCGCCTTGAGTTTTCTTATGAGTTGGAGATTGAATTTGCTAAGTGTTGGGATTGTTCAAGAGAGAACAAGCATTGTAATTTCATCTCGATTTTTTGGATTAATACAAAACAGATAGTGGGGATTTGAGTTATGGATATCCCTGGATATTTATTGTGTTATGTGTCTTTGATTCTCTTCCTCTATTGATTATTGTTTTCTAGATTTTTATGGGCTTCCACATTAAAGAGTAGAAGTATATTCTTGTCTCTTGCTTTAACAAATTACATTAGCTTGTGAATCTACAAGATTTTCTACATCTACCTCATGATATGATCACATGTCTAAATGAGCATGTAAAGACTTAATTGTATCAAATTGTTAATGATGGGCATACTACTATCTAGTCACAATATTGAATGGAACTGACCAACTTGCTCTTCTTGAGGAGTTATGGGCTACATGGACGCACTACATTATAGCCCTAAATTCTTCACTTGTCTTTATGGGCTACATGGACGCACTACATTATAGCCCTAAATTCTTCACTTGTCTCAATTATGGTTACCTTCATCAAATTACAGACATAGAACAAGTAGATCTAAGTTGGTGGTGGGGAAAGATTTAGAAACTTAATTTCCCTACAAAAGATAGGGGTTTCCCCTCGTTTTTTATTGAAAATAAAGTCCCAACATGGGATAACCGTCAGAAAAGGAAGAAAGAGGGACTCAGATAGTGCATGTTATGTAATAATGTTGGGGAATTTGTTGATAATTTTCTTTTGAAATTACCTTTTGCTCGATGTATATGGACAAAATTTAAATAGTTCTTGAATTTTTTAACAAAGCTTGGAAGTACCAGTGGGACTCCTCACAGGATACAGTTTAGAAGAACATTCCTCCCCTCATTTGTTGGAGGCTGTGGTTCTCTAGAAATACGTATATATTCTAGGAACTTCCCTTGGTCCATGATCTGGATGTGGCTCAAGTTTGTGCTATATTTTCTCTCTTGGCATCATTAGAATCATTACATAACCCTAGGGTAATCTATGAATAAATTATAAATCATGAGGCACAATGTGCTTATTTTGATGGTTCCTCAAATGATGAAGGGATTTGCAATGGTGGACTTGTCCTATATCTCAACAACAAGCTTTTCTTCAAATCACAGATTGGTTTGGAAGGGGCACTAATAATTATACTAAATTATTCCCTCTAAAACTTCTTGTTTGTTTGGTTATAGAAAAAAATTTCCACTCACTACATATTTTTGGGGACTCAATGAATGTAATAAATTGGCTTAATTCTACTAAGATATATCACAACCACACATTTCTTCCGACCTTGGAGGCAATTATGAATTTAAATAAATATTTTGACTCTATTACATGTTACCATATTTATAGGGAGAGGAATACCATGGAATACTCTCTTCCTAAGGCTGGTATGTTGCAGGAAATGGCGCTTTGGAAGATTTTCAAGCACCTTGGTGACAATATATAAGAGTGTTTTCACCCATATTTCATTGTTGGATAGTCTGTATTTACTGGAGTCTCTTATGACTTATACATAGGGTTTCATGTTCAATATTTTCTATTGATGTGGTCTATCAATGTGATAATTTTTTTGTTATTTTTTTTTTGGAGAGACTTTATGGACAATCAATATTGTCGGAAATTATTGTATTTCGAAACATTTGTCAAATACTAGAAGTCAATTGTTGCTCTATATTGATCAATGGGACAGTATACTCTTGTGGTTCTTTTTATGAGGCCTTGCCTTTTTGGAAATCCTATTTTGGAATACAAAGGGTTAATCTACAACATGTATCTTATCTAATTTAATGAAGGTTATGACTTTTTTCCTACGAAAATGATCTTGAGTATTTGATTTATAATTTATTATTTTATTCTACTCAAATAGTATGTGGTAATAAATTGGATAAAAATGTTTAAAAATTTATTATGAATCTTAATTTCTTTCATATATTAGATTATGTATTTACTATTTTGATTCTTCAATAAATTATTTGAAAAATGGAAAATGTAGATGACCATCCACAATATGTAGATTTTTCCTTTGGTAAAATCTTACAGGAGCAAAGCAACTAAAAGGTGACTCTTCCCTGCTTTCTTTATCTCTAGTAGGGAAATATGCAAGTACAAAGGCAGAGATACTCCCTATGAAGTTACTTGAAACCTATGTCTTGTATGAATATTACAAGACTTAAAACCCCTATGTTTCCCTTTATAATTTACACTCCCAATTTTTCTTCCCAAATATGGAATAAAATACAATAACATAGAATGAAACATCTACTCCTAGTGGCCTAATAATTAACATAGCTCGATATTTACCTAGAAGCAAGGTTTGATTCCCTCAACCCTTAACTAAAATTATTAGTTTCAAACTTCTAGAGTCTTCTTTTAAGTCCACATATGGCTAGCCCCATATGCATGAGTTATAGGGGCTAACATGGTATCCACTTGTACCATAGTAGTCAACATTTTATAGTAACTTGTGGGAGGCATTACTTTTGCATATGAACACCAATTTACATGGTTTTTGCATTGTTGGAAACATTTCTATGTGTAGATAAACATCATTGTGTCCTACACTAAAGTGGAAAAGTTTTGACCCCATACAATGCCATTTAATGCCTCAAAATGGCTATAAAAGGTTTCAGAGACTAATTCTTCAAACAAAGATCAACTCGTAAAAATGACCCTACATGTTGAATTCTTCAAAATTTCCACTCTAAAAACATTGATAAAGAGAGAAAATAATATAATGATCCAATTTGCATCATACCTACCCATTTAGGGAAGCTTTTGTCCCCAAAGGTTTTATTGAATGAGGTGTATTTTTGTTTGTTTGTTGGAACTTCTACTTTTGACCCATAATGGCAAAGGTCATGATGCCCCAATCTTGTAGTTCTAGGTCTCTTTTGCAAAAATGTGTCCTCTTCCAACTCTATGCAATCATATGGTGTTAATTTATCTCTAGAATGGAGGACTTGCCCCTCCTCCTGCTCCAACATGGAAATATCATAAAATTTGGGATTCTCCACATTAACTAATGAATAAATGCTCATGTATGAGGGTATAATAAATTTGTTGCCATTATCTCACACCTTTTCCAGTATCCCAAGAGGACGATATGACAAAGCCTTGATATTCTCATGACCATATAGTCTTTCCTTGTTCAACTATAACTATACTATGTCTCTCATTCTCAATGAATTATCTATTCTTTGTTGATCATACTTGGCATTATATTTTTGTTGTCACTTATTCAAAATATCATGAACTTTCAAATGGATTTTCCTAATATTTTAACAATTTTTTCTTCTCTTAATGCATATTTTGTGCACTCCTTGTTTACCATACATAACATCCAAGGGTGACGATCACAAATATCTAAAGAAAGTTTAAAAAATGCACTTATCAATCGAAGTGTGGACTGCTTTGATATAATATTTATATATATAGATCATATATTCATCCCAAGTCTTTGGATGCTTCTTATTATGACCCCTCAAAATTTATAATAGATTATTGTTAACTACTTTTGTTTTCCCGTCTATCTGTGTATTAAATGTTTCTTACCTCCTCAACTTCATTTCCTCATTCTCCTACAATGTATTCCAAAATGCATTGATATATCTAGTGTCCAAATCTAAAATGATGTGCCTTGGTATCCCAAAGTGCATCTACACCTATTCAATGAATAAGTTGTTTCTTCCCTTTAATGGGAACTTTACATGTTATTGAACCTCTCAACTACTACAAACAGGTAGTGATGCCAATTCCTACTTGTTGGTAAACCTCCCACAATATCGATGGAAATGTTCTCCTAAGGATGAGTGGGTACAAAAGATATCGCTTCCTATTACTAAACTTGCTAGTGTTAGCACTTTAAAATTTCCCTAGGGTTATCAATGTTGTGTTTAAATAAATAATAGAGGTAACCACAAACCTACTTTTGAGATCAGGATCTAACCTTCCTAATGGTCAGAGAGGGCTCTCTCTTAACGATTTAACTTTGTTGAATTAATTGATTTTAGGCTAGTTATTTTAGTTTGATTGGGTTTTGATTTGATTTGGTGGTGGAATTACTGACTTAGATGGATAAATGAATGTCCTTTTACCATTGGGCCATGGAGTCTAAATATTAAGAAAAAAATATTTAATCAAGTTCTCAATGAAGTATTCATAGGGCAAGGTAACTGAGAAAATTAAAATCTTCTAGGATGAAGGGTGAAGTGGTTTTCAATCGGGATCAAGGAGCACCTAAGGATTCCTCAAACTAGATAATGAGGGAAATGAAAGAGTTTTTTCTTGCAGCCTAATCTCCCAGCCCATCCTTGTGGGATGGGTTGTCCCACCATAAGCCAACGATCCTTAGAGGTTGAGGTTAGGGAGCCAAGGTAGCCTTGCCTCAAGTTAGTGGGTACCACTCGTGTCAGGAGTCACGGTGGACCTAAGGGGACTGACTTGACTCCCAACCCATCCTTGATGGTTGGGGTGTCCCATTTGAGGTTAGGGAGTTAGGGCAGCCTTGCCTCATTGTGTTGGGTACCACTCATGCTTGCTAGTGTACACGGTGGCTGTGAGGGGATTGACTTGACTCCTAGCCCATCCTTGATGGAAGGGTTGTCCCATGGAGTTGAGGTTGAGGTTTAGGTTAGGGAGGTGGGGCCACCATGCCTCAAGTTGGTGGTACCACTCGTCCTAGGTGGTCACAGTCTGGTGGACCTGAGGGGGCAACTAGGAACCTCAACCTTTTGGAGGGGTGTCCCTTTTAGGAGGTTAGGGAGCTAAGGCTGCCTTGCCTCTCGTATGTGGTACCACACTCAACATGTGAACTAGAGATGGCAGCCTAGATCCCAACCCATCCTTTTGGGATGGGGTGTCCCTCAAACGAAATGAGTTTCTCACTATTGATCATTACCCTAAAGGGGAACACTTTTGGGTATGTACTTTTTTATGCCAAACAACTCCTTCGAAGAATACTGAAGCGGATTTGAGTCCTAGCTTTCATCCTCCTATCTCTAGCCATTGTTATACCACCTACTCATTCAAGTTATTACCTAGGCATTTCACATTTAGGTCCATACCGGGCCTTCTGCTCCAGCATTATATATGTATATAGATGGCGAGTAGTTTTAGGATTGATTGCTTGGGCAAGTGGTTCTTTCAATGACAATTCTTTCACTAACTTTTGTATTCTCTTAGTCAATCTGTTTGACTTCTGTGTTTCATTTTTATACATGTTTTGTGCCAAATTATTTTCATCCTCTAGACCTTTTATTTGTTCCTTAAGTCTAGTTATTTCATTGGTTTGGATGGACATATCCCGCATAGCTTTGATTAATTTACCTGCTTCATCGCTAGGATGAGTTGTTGCTGTTGTTGAACCTATTGCTGATGTAGTTGCTAATGAATTGGGAAGTGTTGTAGCTACTGGAGCTACTGTGGCCACTAAAGATGCGAAAGTAGAAGGAACCACTGTAGTAACTGTAGGAATTGTAGTGACAGTAACTGCTTCCATACTACCTTGTTTCTCTCGCACTAACTTATCCATCTCATTTTCCATTTCTTTTAATTGAGAATTTAACTGAAGAATGAGGTCCATCATCTCATCTTTTTGGATTTGATTCTCTAGAGCTTCCTTAGTTTGTGGATGTTCAGAAGGAGGCAATTTTAGCTGCTTCTTCAATGTAGCAATGTCTTCATTCTTCTTTTTTATGAGATTTTATGCTGCCTTGATGTCATTTGGATTATAGCCAATCTCAATAACCAAGTCTTCTAGTGATTTAATTCTATTATCCTATGCTTGTGAGGAAGCTTTCTCTTGTTTAAACTGTCCTGTGATATTCTCTAGAGAATTTTGAAGTTTTTGTACACTCATAGCTTTGTTGGTCATAGTTAAGTATATCATTTCTCCTGCTTGCTTATGAAACTCAATTTGATCTATAGGATGAACATTCTTGGCCAAAACTTCAAATTCTATCTTTTCGTAATCTGCTAATGACTTAGGATGCTGTATTGTGGGCTGCAAAAAGGTCATCTACATTTTCCCTATTTTAAGGTCAAAAGCTAAAAGTAACCTATTATGATCACTAGGAGTCTGTTTGAAATATTGGGCATAGGTTTTAGCTTTCAATGCTTCATTTCTCAACTTGATTTCTCTATACTTCTCCTTTATATCTTTTTCTTTATCCACTAGTTTACTTTATGAAGAGACTTCAATGCTATGCTACTTTTGAATAATTTGAGTATTAGAGGTTGAAGGCTAATGAGTTTCCTCTGAAACTGCTGGAGCTGTATTCTCTTTAACCACTGTGTCAATATCAATGATTTCAACCATCTCAACTATCTCTTGTTGCTCACTTATAGGATTTAGCTTGGTCTTATTCCTATACATAATTTCAAATTTGTCATCTGTTGTATCTTTGTTTGAGAAAGAACCTTCTTCCTTAGTCCTTTTTGCATTTTTGCCTTGTGTAGGTTTTAACCCCGTACATAAATTACCTGCATACAAATTCTAAAACATATAAAATAAACAATGTGAGAGCATAACACATAAAACACATATACACAGAGATTTTCCCCTAGGTCCCAAAACCGGGACTACCAGCTTGATTTTTCATTATTGTTCCTTTCAATGTTATAATACATATTTATACATGTCAAAGCATCCAATACCATGGACTGAAAAACCATCACGTCCAAAAACATGTACGAAAATCATGCACAAAACCATAGGTGGGTCCGCCCATCCTAACACAGAGTCCAAAACCAAATTTTTCTGGGGTGCTACCTCGGACCCCATAAAGTGGGGTTACGGGTACACCTCAAACCCCCTGTGACGCACCCCCCTCGCTACACAATCGACGCAATGAAGGGGGGCTCTGCCCCCCCTCTAACCTCCCGGTTAACTACATGGCCTAGTTGTGGAAAGAATATAACACAACCCAACATTCTCTCACTTGTTGTTTTCTTTGCATAGGGGGCCACAAGAGAGCTTAGTCATTTTCCAGCCTTGAAATGCCCATTGTCTCTCTACACCAAGAGAACTTCTCAGAGCTCATAGATTTTGTCAATGCATCTATAGTATTCTTCAAAGTGTCCACCTTTACCAGCAAGACCTTTCTGTCTTCTATCATACCCCTCACAAAGTGATATTGAACATCAATGTGCTTTGTCTTTGAATGATATGCAGGGTTTTTTGCCAAGAAAATTTCACTTTGGCTGTCACAGTATATCCTTATAGCTCCCTGTACTAACCCCATACTTGAACACAATCTCTACAACCAAACTACTTCCTTTCTTGCATGAGTAGCTACCATGTATTTTGCCTCTATAGTCGATAGTGCCACTACATATTGTTTCTTACTCATCCAACTGACTACACCTCCAAACATGTTAAAGACATACCCACTTGTAGATATTTTCTGATCCTGATCTCTAGCCCATTTTTCATCAACAAAGCCACGAATATCCAACATTTTATCTAATCCTAATATTCCTTGGTAGCACAAACCATAATCACTAGTGCCATGCAAATACCTGCAAACCTGCTTCACTGTTGTCCAGTGCTCCTTCCCTAGTTTTGACATAAACCTGCTCAATACTCCCACTGAATGTGCAATGTCTAGTTTAGTACAAACCATTGCATACATCAAGCTACTGACTACACTTGCATATGGAACATGACACATGTCCTCTTCCTCTTCTTATGTCTTGGGACACTGTTCAACAGATAACCTCACAACTGCAGGAATAGGAACCTTCACCAGTTTACTATCCTGCATATTAAACCTCTGCAGTATTGTCTCGACATACTTCCTCTGGTTTAACCAGAGCTTCCTCTTTGCCCGATTTCTTTTAATTTCCATGCCCAAAATATAGTTTGCAACACCGAGATCTTTCATGTCGAATTTGGAGGACAATTGGGTCTTCAAATCCTGGATAATTTCTTTGTCATTTCCAACCAGCAACATATCATCCACATACAAGACCAGATAAATAACATGGTCACCAATTAATTTAAAATACACCCAGTGATCTGCTTTGCTTCTGGTGAAGCCGAGTCCCCGTATAAATGTATCAAATTTCTGATACCACATCCTTGGTGACTGTTTTAACCCATACAGAGACTTCTTTAACTTGCATACCAGTTCTTTCTTACCCTTCGTTGCAAAGCCTTCAGGTTGCTTCATGTAGATTTCCTCTTCCAGATCCCCGTGAAGAAATGTTGCCTTCACATCCATCTATTCTACCTCAAAATCAAAAGCAGCAGCAACAGAGAAAAGTAATCTAATAGAAGTTACCTTGGCAACAAGAGAAAAAATATTACCAAAATCAATTCCCGACACCTGGGAATAACCTTTTGCTACCAACCGAGCTTTGTATTTCTCTACTTTTCCTTCTACATTTGTCTTCTTTTTTAACACCCATTTGCTGCCAATGGGTTTCCTTCCAGCCAGCAACTCCACCAAATCCCAAGCCTCATTTCTATGTAAAGATTCCATTTCATCAACCATGGCCTCTTTCTAGAGTTTTCCACCCTCTGAATCTATTGCTTCCTTCACGGTTCTGGGATCATCATCAGTAATAGAAAAGCAAAATTTGAATAGAAAGCAGATGGAATATACCTTTCAGGCTGCCTTCTTTCTCGAACTGATCTTCTCACAGCCGGAGTTTGTGGCTCTTCATCTTCTGATTCCTCCTCTGTTGTAGAGTCTGATTCTTCCTCCTTTAGCTCAAAC
>APFE031313039.1:54586-70762 GCA_000404065.3 Pinus taeda | reverse complement strand
AAGTATAAAATAATACTTGAGAGAACTGCTTGACCATTACGATCAAGGAGTACTTTTCATAATTAGTGCCTTCAATCTGAAAAAGTAAAAAAGTGATGAAAAACACATCATTTTATTACCAATATCGAACTCGAAATGACAGAAGTCCATCAATATTTTCATGTTTATACGGTCAGAAAAGAGCTGTAAGTCGACCGTCTTTTTAATTCCATTTTAACTAGTCTAAAAAGGAAAACTCAGCAATCTTTTCATATTTTACGAGTTAGAAAAGAGCTTAAAGAGGACTCCTATGTGTTTTTGTTGAAAATGACCAATTCTCCATGGATACCCAATATTCTGCACAAAAACTGCAAACATTACTCATATATGTTTAAAAATTAATAAAATGTACCAAAAGTGACATTTTCAAAGTAAAAAATAAATAAATTAAAAATTTATTTATTCAAAAAATCTTATAAAAAGGGCTTTTACAAGTTCATTTTCACCGTTTGGCTTTGGAGTAAAAAGTAAGAGCTTTTGGTAAGAAAACTTCCTGTGAAGATTGCAGAAAATCCGATCGCTAGAATCAAGAACCGTCTTCTCCAGGTAATCCACATTGTCCCTGACTTGTACTTCATCCATTTGAAATTTTGTTTTAGGCTTTAAAATTTGATTTTTAGAAGGAAATTTGGGCAAACAATCGCTCGTGGCGGTTGCGTAGGTGCACCATGTGGCCTCTGCGCACCCTAATTTTTCCGTGCATAGGGAAAAGTCAGGGTGCCGCACCTATTCTTAAGGAAAAGTGCACAACCACACACTGTCTCTAAAAGAATGGGTGCAAACCCCACGGAACACAGATTTAAAACCCTAATTTCTTCATTTTTTGCCCCACAAGTTTCAGATTGAAATGTTCTTAACCACCTATTTTGTAATGCAGATAGACAAGATGCTTATTTGGCAGGAAAGACTACACGAAGATGTGGATCAAGCCGCATTACTCCATCCACCTTCATTACAGGTATTGAAGGCATGCAGGCTATTTAAATTTTGGGCCATACCTGGCATGAGGGCACAGGTAGACTTTCTACAATGGCTGGTAGACAGGTGGAGCATGTAGGACCAGTGTTTCATCATTGGAGGACACCGGCTCGAAATCAAGCTAGAGGACATTTATTTTCTGACTGGTTTTTCGAACAGAGGCGAAAGATTATCTCTATTCAGATCTAGGCTAGGTGGCCAGTCTGTTACTAGTCTCCGACTAGAGTTTTGCAATGTCCAAACTGTGGACAAACGGATAGATGTGAAGACCATCACCCATCCTGAACTTAAAGTGATCATATTTACTGTCACCAGACTATGCAGAAGTGCAACATTGCATTTAGCCACCAGTTCCCAGATGCGCATGGCAGTAGACTGCTTCCGAGGCACCATCTTCAACTGGTGTGATGCTATGTTGGCCAATGTGAAAGGCCAACTGACTAGGGAAAAGAATGGAAAACTAAATAACTTTGGATATGGTTACTTAGTTGTGAACTTTTCCCTAGAGAGGGTACCTATGCTGGTTCCACAACAACTTACCGTTGAGGTTGTGCTTCCCCGAGATCCCAGGATTATGCGCTGGGTTGCAGTCATGGCCCACCATCTTGAGGAGGGCACCAAGGTCGTGCGATTCTCACCAGAGTATTTTTGTTGGTTAGAGAACCAACCCTTTGTGATTGAGGATTTTCCATATGCTGGGATGGATTATCATGGTGATCCAGACATGGGTCTTCCACCAGGAGAGCAATGGGATGATACAGGTAAAATTGTTTTCAACATTTTTTAAACTATATATTTTTTTGTTTTTTAAATCATCCAAAAACTAATAGTAAAAAGTTTTAAATGCAGATGTGGGTCCACAACGACCAACTGCTCTCTAGCCTTATGATAGAAGACAGCCAGCTGTTGCCGCACTGGCCCCACAGGACTAATCAACAGAGACCTTTGCTGAATTAGAGAGTCATCTGGAGCACTTGACAATAGACATTCCATAGACCAGCATAGATGACATTCCTCTTAGCTTACAACGCTATGTGATTGGGGTCCCAGTACCTTTTAGGAGGTTCCTTTGTAGGGTGGCCCGAGCAGTGGTGTCTTATCGTGATCATCACTAGTGATAGGATGATTGCCTTGTAGACTCATTTCTGGACTTTTTGTGCTATCATTTTTGTCGATCATAAGCTTTTTTTCAACCTATGATCAAAGACTATGTATATTTTGACACACTTCTATGCTATGCTATATTACTATTATTGGTTATCTTGCAAAACATGTTATGGGATGTTTTTAAATTTACTGTTTGATTTAATGCAAATGTCTATTTAACATTCGATAAGCAACTACATCTGCTAATGTATTTAAATATCCTGGAATGTGCTGATATTCGATGTAATCAAATTCTCGTTCCAAGAGACAGACTCTAAAAAATAATCGCAATAACACTGGATTTCTAATGGAATAAACTCTATTAAGCTGTAATAAAATGAGTTCTGAATCTAACCTAACAATCAAACTCCGAATTCCAAATGAAATGGATTCAAATAATAACTCAATCACTGCATCGTATTCTGCAATGTTGTTCGTTGTTTGACCGAGGCTTACCCCATGCATAGATACTAACAAGTCAGAGGGAGAATAGATAACCCAAGTTGCGGAAGAGATGTTCCGTGTACTATGACAAGTGCCATCGGCAAAACCGATGTATGTTTGGAGAGACGTCGACATCTGCAATATCAAGAGTAAAATCAAGATAAGCGGGAATAATGATGAAAAACACTCTCTAAAGTAAAGGACGCATTCCTAATCTAAAAACACACCAATCTTAGAAAGAAAATAGTCTAAAAATCTCCACACTAATCTTTTAAGCATAATATCGCTTTAGATAAAGCCCATTCCTAGGTTTACCTAAAGAGACACCGTCAAAATCTTCTAATTCATAGGCCCCTTTTGCCAGCTTTCGCTTAACAATATATGGACCATGCCACATGGGTACAAATTTGCCAACCCCTAGCTTATCATTTGCTTGATCGTAAAGTAAGACTAGGTCTCCTTCCGAAAAATTGCGGGGTGTAACATTCCGATCATATGGAGCTTTAATTCTTTTGGCATGAGTTTCGATAGATAATGCAACATCACGTCAATTCTCATCTAATTGAGCTAAGTATAATAAATGTTTTTCCTCTTCAGAAGTGGCTGGTAATAATTGTACAACAATTTGTAATGACGAGATTTTGCATTCAATGGGTAGTACTGCCTCTAAACCGTAAAGCACTTGAAAGGGAGTAAAACCTGTTGATGTTTTGACTGAGGTTCGGTATGCCCAAAGCGCTGAAAATAACATGTTATGCCAATTCAACCTATGAATCCCAATGATTCATTGGATCATAGTGACTAGAACTTTGTTGATTGCTTCAACCAAACCATTTGCCTATGGGTAATATGGAGTGGAACTATCATGATGCAGGCCAAGTTGATCTGTAAGTTCATTCATCATGATGTTTCGAAAATGACTCCCATGGTTAGTGATAATCGCTTGAGGAACACCAAACCTAGTAATTATGTGATTGAAAACGAAAATTGCAGCAGTTTTGCCGTCTGCCGAAAATGTAGGCATCGCCTCGACCCACTTGGTAAAATAATCTACCGCAATGATGATAAATGCATGCCCCCCGGCTGAGTGAGGGTTACATGTAATAAAATCGATACCCCATTTTTCGAATGGACCGATGGCAATTATAGGGTGGAGAGGAGCAGGTGGAGCGTACATCTTACGATAAAATTTTTGGCAATTGTGGCATTTCTAGACTACAACGATACAATCTTTGAATAAGGACGACCAGAAATAGCCAGCACGCAAGATCTTTTGGGTTGTGGCATATCCATACATATGACCGCCACACGCTCCAGAGTGACAGTCATTGAGAACCTTTTTAGCCTCATCATGAGTTAGACAACGTCGAAAAACAGAATCCACCCCACGACGATAAAGATTATCTCCAATAATAGTGTAAGGTTGGGATTGGAAATGTATTTTCCAGCGTTGAGATCGTGAGATGTCAAGTTGAAAAGATTGGGTTTTGAGATAGAAAATGATATCTCCATACCATGGATCAACAATGCTGATAAGGAACAAGGATTCATACACAATGGGTTCTTCCGCCACATGTTCGGTATCAGCACGAGGGAAGTCACACATCAATTCTGCAAAAACCAAAGACTTTTTTGACTTGGCCTTTTCAAATTCCAAGTCAAATTCCTGTAGGATGACAATCCAATTGGAATACTTTCCCCCTAGCAACTGTTCAGTTAAAATGTATTGCATAGGGTTACAGTCAGAAATAACGGTGGTCTTACGTAGTAAAATGTAATGACGAAATCTTTGAATAGCTTGTATTGCTGCCAAGGCCAGTTTCTCCACATGTGAATATTTTAACTCAGTCGGAGTTAGAGTCCGACTAAGATAATAGATCACATGTTCACTCTCAAATTCATCCTGTTGAACTAAGACCATCCCAATGGAGGAATGGGAAGCTGCGAGGTATAAGAAGTAATCCTAGTTGTGGTTGGGAGGATGCAATAACGGCGCATGGGTCAACGCGTGTTTAAGTGCATCGAAAGATTTATCAGCTATCTCATCCCAAAAGAATTGAGTGTTCTGTTTCAACAACCTAGTGAAACCTTTTGTAATCTCGATGTAGTTAGGAATGAAATGACGTAAAAAGTTTGCTTTCCCTTGCAAAGTTTGGAGTAGGCGAAGAGTTGAAGGAGGTGGTAATTTGACAATGGATTTGACCTTCGAAGGATCGAAATGAATGCTAGCTTTTGAAAGCAAAAATCCCAGTAAACGACCCGTTTCTATACAGAAAACACATTTGTGGGGATTCAGCCTAATCCGATAATGCCTACATCTCATAAAAATTGCTCGTAAATGAGTGAGATGTTTGGATCGACGTAAAGAATGAGCAGGTAAATCATCAAGATAAGGCTGCACAATGTGCTTGATGTCATGAAATGCATAAGACATAGCGCTTTGAAAAGTTGCACCAGCATTCTTCAATCCAAAAGGTAACTTGCAATAAGCAAAGGTCCCCCATGGACAAATGAATGCCGTTTTTGGTTGATCGATAGGTAGAATGTTAATTTGATTGTAACCAGAAAAGCCATCCATAAAGGAGAAAATTTCACCGCTGGCACAATCATCGATAATTTGATCGATATAGGGTGTTGGATAATTGTCCTTGGGACAAGCACGATTACTATCCCTATATTCAATATATATTGTTATTCTCCCTTTCTTTTTAGTAACTGGAACAAAATTCGATACCCAATCCATTAAAGGAATTGGATAAATGAAACCTACTTTAAGTAATTTCTCAACTTCTATTTTGATGGCAGCAACTTTTCGTGGGTGTATCTGATGCAAACGTTATCGGACGGATTTAGCATCTGGGTAAGTTTTGATCTCATGCACAACAATTGAAGGATCAATTCCTGGCATTTCCTCATAGGACTAGGCAAACACGTCACCGAATTCTTGAAATAGGGCTCTATATGTTCTGACTTCAGTGTCCGTACAAGAAGCACCTATGTGAATGTTTTCAACAATCCCGGGTTTGACTGAAATGTCGATAGGAACCGTTCGAGACATATTTGCTAAATTTTGTTCAGAATCAGGATGTTTCAATGGATTCTACGGTTCTTTGACATATTTAGCAGTAAAAATAGATGAAAAATCATTCTCAAAATGATCAATCTCAAGTAAAAATGAAGATCAATGATGAAGATCTTCCCATGGTAACTCAACAATGGACAAAATTTCCCAAATTTGCTCATCGATGTGAACAGTTTCAGAAAAATTTGTTGAATCTAAGGTTGAGATTGAAAGTGATTCTCCATGGATCACATTCACTAGATCAAGATTGGTTGATCTTGAGTCGGAAATCGATTGTAAAGTCTGATAAGCAACTTCAAAGGGACTCAAAGGCATGGCATCACCAAAAGAGTCCACCTCGGAATTAGATGGAACGAACCAAGGATCGTCAAGAACAATGGATTCTGACGAAATCATATGAATAGTCATGAAAGGAGACAGTATGTTGGGAGGAGGAAATGAAAAAGTTCCAAGTAAACCAGAATCTTTAACTAATCCTACTCCAACATCCTTATAAGGGATAGCGGTTTTACCAACATGTTGAATACTCTCAGCAGAGGATGGGTCAGATGAAAAGTAAGTTAACTGATCTACTGTAAAGATCTTGCTATTATGTGGAAACTCAATAAGCCAAAAGATCAGTGAAAAAACAGCAGTCATGGCGTAAGACCAACTATGACCCAAAAGAAGGTTGTAATCCAGAGGGCCATCAACCACCTCCACATCTAGATTAACAGTTTTTCCTTCAACCCCTATAGGTAAGTCCTGCAAAATGCCATAAGGAATGAAACCCTTGGCCATCAAAGGCCTTCAGAATCATCGGGGATGGATTAAGCGTAGGAGAACCTAGGGCTTTCCAACACTGTATCGACTTAATACACTTTGAAGCTCCCTCATCAATCACAGTCCTAAAGCAAGGTCTGTTTTTGACTAACACTGAAATCTGGAAGGCCATTTGATGAGGTAAATGAGGTGTACTATTTTCTAAATCAAAGACTATGAGGTTTGAGTCCTGAAGATCAATAGCTCCTATAGCTGACAATAGCAATTTACGCTATGCTGGACAAGATTGCAGCACCTCCAAAGCTGACATTGCTGAAGGTGAAACAACTAAATCTTCAACAATGTTATAGTTCTGAGCAGCTCTCGCATGTGGATTGAAAGCTGACTTTCAAAGTATACCTTTAGCAGGTGGTTTGATTACTAAGTCTAGATTAGGTTAATTGATCTGTAGTGGATCGAAACCAGACGGAGTTGAGGTTGATGCGTTGGAATTAGAAGATTCTGCTTCCTTACCACCAATAGGACTCTTACTTCCATAATCTTGCGATCGTGTCGCAATCCTAAGGTGGGAAATCATCATTATGGGCTCTTCTGAGGCACTAGAGGAAAAACCTATCATCTTACTGTCTTGAATCGGAAAAGGATCCTTCAAAACAACAGGTGTTTGAGAACCTTTGACGATTTTCGCAACCTTAGCACGATGTGGACAATCTCTTGTAAAATGCTTCTCATCGCAGATGAGACAAGGATAGCGAGGTTTACGTTTCTCGTCAGTAGATTTAGGTTTATCTGATTTCTCTTTCGATTTTTGCTTATTCTTCTTCTTGCCTTTCTTCTTACCACTAGATTTTGATTTCGCCGTAGATGATTCTACGACATGGACATCGGCAGAAATTTCAGTTGAAGACTCTCCCTTCGGGCAATCTGGTAAAGTTATAATAGGAGAAGAATTATTGGAGGATTTCTTCTTACTTTTGGTATTAACAGTACCAATCATACCGTTAGTGGCATGAGACCCTGAGGGAGGTGCAGTTATTTGATTTTGCTTTGGAAGGTCGGGGATTTTCTTGTGTAAAGTACCTAACTGCGTATAAACTAAGTCAAGGTATTGAACTTGAGAAATTACTTGCTCTTTGGTAACTACTCTTGCCTTGGCAACATCTTCAGTTATTTTAGTTAATAATGATTTTACAAACCATTCTGCCAAAATTTGGTCTGGGATAAAAACTTTCACTAAATGACGTTGACGTCGCCATTCATGAATATGGTCTAAAATATATGTAGACGTCAACTATTTTAATGAAGTTAATAATTTCATTCCATTGTCATATCAGATTGGCAGCTGAAAATGAGTAAGGAAGGAAGTGGCCAACTGACTAAAATTGTAAAAGGAGCCTTGTGGCAACTCAATGTACCACTTGGCTGCAAGGCCAATCAAAGTGCGTTGAAAAAGACGAAGACGAATTGAATCATCTATAATGGAATTCAATGCACACCAAAGATTGTAAGTCATTTTTGATGGATCTTCTCCTGAATTCCCGTCAAACTTTGGTATATCACTGGGAAACTTATTCAGCACTAGCGGCCAAAACGGAAGATAATTAATGGGATCATTCGTAAGGCATGAAAAGTCAGGTAAATCAAAAGTTGTTATAAACGGTAACTGATGGTTCAGATCCAAAAAACTTGGGGTCATAAGACCAGCCCCAAGAGGAGGATATCCAGGATAACTTGGAATCGGATTGGCATTTGGGATATTATATCCTCCTGGAAAATCAGGATTAACTGGACCATACTGGGGTTGTTGAGGTTGTTGATAAGTATACCCAGGGTACGGTTGATATTGATAAATTGGGCTCTACACAGCAGGACCGAATTGGTACTGTCCCTGGTACGGTTGATAAGTAAATTGAGGTTGACTTGTGACAACCATACTAGGCCCAGGTTGTCCTACAGGCATTGAAACCGAAGTCTGGATTGTAGGTCTGGACTGAGGTAAAGAGGCCTGAGGAGTTGATACAGGAACAGTAGAAACTGGAGCTGCTAATACTCCAGAAATAGGTGGGGTGGATTGAACAGAGGCCGCAGTAGTTGCAGCAGACGTTTGGGGCAGAGTTCGAGGTGAACTAGGCCCAGGCTGATGAACTACCCCAGGTGTAGAAGTTTGAGTATTAGGCTGGATAGGTTGGTGGGGTGAACCAAAAACCAAAGGCTTCTCCAGATTGAGATGACAACTGCACATTGGGTTGCGAAGTCTGTTGATCCCACACCACATTCATTTCGAGGTATGGACCCATAACAAGTTGAGCATATTGAGGACCAAAACCAGGTTGAGTGTAAGATTGATAATTATACAGTACATTTCCCGTTCCTTGAACAAATTATTGACTTGAAGTTGGTTGGAAACCTTGAGGTTGGTATTGACCTTGAAGTTTGTACTGACCTTGCGGTTGGTACTGACCTTGAGGCTGGTATTGACCTTGAGGCACATATTGAAACTAAGGTGACCTTGAGGTACATATTGGTACTGGGGTTGACCTTGAGGAAAATATTGTCCCGTAGGAATGTACCGTCCTTGAGGTTGCCCCCCAGGCGGTAATGGACTACCTTGAGGTTGCCCCCGAGGTGGTATTTGAGTACCTTGTAGCTGTCCCCCAGGCAGTATTGAACTACCTTGAGGTTGTGGGTTAGGGGTAGTACCAAACATCATGAAAATCTCTTCGACACTTAACACTTCAGTTCCGCTATTACCAGGAGATACTACATATTCGATGGGTTGAGGAGATGCTCCTGAAAACGTACCAGATAAAGACTGATACCCAGGAGGAACAGAAGGACCGCCATGTAAAAATGTTTCTGGCATCTGAGAAAACAAGGATGACTGTCTTGACATATTCAAAGGAGGATAATAACCTCTGGGTGTTGGATGGAAAGGAAATCGAGGTGGTGAAGACGCGAGACCTGGATTTTCTAAAAAGTTGGTCAACGAAATATACCAAGCATCACCTCTAATGGGAATGTAGAAAATGGATTCACGCTCCCTAAGTTCAATAGCTGGTTGATTTTTGGGGATGTTTATACCTTCGTCCAGACTTACAAGTTCTTCTATGGAAATGAGTCCAGAAGGAAGATTCTGGGTAATGATACCTTTTACCCTGGGTGAACTAGGACCACTAGAAACAAGAGAAGAAAATCCTGAAGATGGAGTAGCAGCAGGTTTAGTTTCAGGTTCAGATATTTTAGGTTCTTCGACTAATGAACTAGTAGGAGTAATACTACCAATAACTTCAGAAAATGAAATTGGTTCAAAAATATGTTCTGTTGCTTGAACTAGATAATCATGATGTATGATTAATGAAGACCCTCCGGCCTCTGGTGACCCAACTCTACTTTCACTAGGTGTGACAAGAGCTCGCAACCCTTCAAGTTGAGTTGGTGTAAATTTGGGAGGTTGCCCACGAAGTCGACGGGATTGTCTCAGTAATTTAGCCACGATTAATTATTTAATTACTTCACACGAAAACAAAGAAAATCTCAAGAAAACCACCTAAAGTCTCTAAAGAACCAAACAATTTGAAGCACACGCCTAATAAATCTAGGAGATCAAACCACACACAAACAATATCTTTCCAGATCGAAAACACTAGTTGGTGATGAAATCCAACGTCGCAGAATTTAATATAGAAATGGTGGTTGGAACAGTTACCCCGACAACTTGCTTAATGAAACAGACTGACACAAGCTTCTCCACTATAACCATCCCGAGTGAAGATAAACCCCCAAAGAGTCCAAGTGAGTCTAGTTGACGTCTGCTCCAGGTATAGTGGGATCTTCCCTCCACCGTCACCCAGGAAAGAATCCTATAGATTATGGCCACTACGGTTACCAACGGAAAAAAATATACCTGGGGGAATAGTCTACGATCCGATATGCATGCAAGAGCAGAGTAACAAGCTCAATCCCCTTGAAGTCTCCTTGACATAATCTAAGGTTTACCAACAAGTGACCCCAGGCTCCTCGACAATGGTCAATCCGAGGTTTACCATTTTTCATACGTGAATATCTTCTATCATTCCCAATGAGGAAGGATTGATTCCCACATTGGTTCAGATATGATCTTGTGCTTCTCCTTTAAGAGGAGCTTTCCCAGAGCATAGATGTAACAATTGAAATTTCTCCCTACCGCAAGATTGACTACTTGTTTGTTTAAACTATCTTCGAGATTTAATTACTCCCTACTCCAAGATACTAACCTAAGCTATGTTGGTGAAAAGAGCCCTAGAAAATAAAAAGATTTCTAGATGGATTTTAATTAAGCGTTAATTTTATTGGTTGTTTCTTAAGTCAATGGGTGCGGAGATGAAACTTTATGGTGTGAAGACTCGACTCCAAAACACTAAAAAAAAAATGCACCTAAGCTGATAAACAATTCCTTTTCTTTTCATTGAATTTCTAGCTAAGGAAAAGTTGAAAATGCAATGCTTTGAAAATCAAATCTTTCGCTTAACATACAACTGAAAGGAAAACTTTTTATCTTTTTCAATGAAGTTCAAAAATGAGACTACTAATCACGCTCACGGAATATCCCTTTGCTTTTCAACAATCAAAAACTACAAGAACAAAAAATTCTTTCAAGAGAGCTTTTAAGATTTCTGAAAAACTCTAAATACTATTGAAAACAAATTTTTCAACCAGCTTCTATAATTTCTATGAAATACTCAAAACTATAATCTAATCTTGAGATCTAAACAAAATGGATTGAAAAGAAACTTGAAATGTTTTTGAGGATGCTTAACTTAGTTTTTCAGCTAACTAAGGATCAATTTGTTCAGATCAACAAACTAATAAAAAACACCGAATTATGTTTTAATAAAAAATGAAATTCGAAACTTTCAATCCATTTTAATTAAAGTTTTGCGAAAGAGAAAAATGGGATCTAGCTCTATTCAAGGATAGATTTCATAAACTAGTCAAACTCAGCAAGAAGACCAGAGATACCAGGGTGATCTAAGGCTCTAAGGCTTCTAATCTCTGAGCTATTACGAAGACCAAGCAAAAATCAATCCAGCAGGAAAAACATCTAGAAAATCACTTCAAACGAGAATGCCAATGAAAACTAACTCACAAGGAACTTTTGTCAAGACAAGTGTAGATCTGGGCATAAACTAACTGCTATGGACAAAAACTAAACCTAACTGGGCTGAAGGATCTTAGGTTTTTCAAACTTTTGATAGGGTCCGCAGGCTCCCAGTAGAGCCAGGTGTGGTACCGCTCTATGTTATACTGTAACAGTGTGGATAGGTCCGCACTGCACTTAACACAGAAGGTGCGATCCTCTTCCAAAAATCCAAAAACTAAAAATCAAACCATGATCTAACAAGTACCCAATCCCACACACATCAAGGCAAAATCAGAAACCAAAACTCAAGTTTCTCAAGTCAAAGCAAAGACAAATTAAAATCTAAAACCGAGTCCCCAGCGAAGTCGCCAATTCGTTGGCTGGATAAATTGTTCTTGCAGACAAGACCGATCTCCCTAGTATCAAATGATATCTAACAACAAGAAACACAAGCAAATCTACTTTTCTCTAAACATGTTTCAATTCATAAATTAAAACTAAGAGGTGTAATAGACCCTACCTCGGTCCAACGCTTGTTTGTGGTAGCTTTTTTCCAACAACTTCAAGCAGTTCCCTTTTAATAACCTGCATACACAAACAAACACACATCAAAGAACACCTGCATAGATACTATAATAAAACATGTTCATTATGAAGATTAAGGGGCTCGTAAAATAAACCATTAGAGACAGTTCATTGAGAAAAACAAACTTGATTGTATTAACTTTATGAATAAAAGAACCTTACAACCTTTGCCTTGATGTTGCACAAGATCCTCTACTTTGACAAGCCTCACTCACTTCCCAAATGAAAATAAAGGTAATTCATCTCTCCTCTCACAAGCTCAAAAAGGAAGTCTAATTTCTAGCAGCATTTACCCTCAAGAATCTTCAGCTTTCAACCCCCCCTACAACCAGCCCAATGCCTGAATTTATAGTGCAAATGGAGGAAGTTGTAGGTCCACCATTGAAGGGATAAGTTCCTCCTTCAATGGGATAAGCACCTCATATCATAGAGTTAGCTCCCTTAGTTATGGAATGGATGAACCAAGGTGGATCGGACTTGCCAGCATAATATTCCTTCTAGAAGCGTCCAAAAGTGACCCAAGGTGAGTTTTTAAGAGCGAACTCATGCCTTTTTAACTTTTACAGGGGTTCGCACCCATCACTTAACAGACAGAGCGGTCAGGTTCATAGGGGACATGACCATTGGGTGTGGTACCACATGCAATGCTAGGAGAAAGTGTGAAACCAGGATTTGAGATATTTTTAAGGTCTTTCTCCTATTTTCAAGGCTTGACATGAAGAGCTGAGGCTTAAGACTTGCAAAGGAGGTATGTATGAGTGGTGATGGACTCACACAAATTGTAGAAAGTGATCGTGACAATTTTTTACGTAACAAGACCACTACCCAGAACTGGAAGTAACTTATCATAATGATAAATGACATAGTGACAAATATTTTCATAAAATAATTGAACAAGAATTGACGAAGGACATTTCTATTCCATAATAGACATTTCGTCAAACACATGGAAAACATGTAAGCTACAAGTCATGAATGCATATCTGATCATGATAGTTTGAGATTCATATGAGAATCACAAAGAAGGCTATATTCCTTCTCCACATATCTGAAACAACAGTTATTAGTCGATACATTCATCAACCAATCAATAACCAAACAATTCATGAGAAGAGCCATAGATAATACACGTCATATAACCAACATATAACCATTAAATAAACAACATAGAAACCATGGCATCTCATTCATCATATAATTAACATAATAACTACAAGTATACATGAATCACAGTAGAAAAGTAACTCTTATTAATTTAAGAAAATACAAACCATGTCATGGACTTCCATGTATCACCCGACCATAGATTGGGTTAAACCAAATCTCTCTTTCATCCAATCACCCCCATGCCATATTCCAGGCATGAATGTGGGATCTCATGGGATAAACCAAAAAAAACCAACTAGGGCTTCTAGAGGCCAAACCACTGTAACCTTCAACCACAATGATTCCACCTCCGCGGTCAAACACCACTAACACTAACTGGATCAGTCTCTACCCAAGTTGTCCAAGACTCCAGGAACTAGTAACTCAAACCAAAACCTTCTAGGGCTCCAAAGCATTTGTCCAACCCGGCTCTAGGGACTAGTAACTCAACCCACCAAGGGCTCCATATTGTTTTTCCCAACCTAAGTTCTAGGACTAGTAACTTAACACAAGTTGTTTAAGGGCTTCCAAAGCATTTGTTCCAACCCATAGCCATAAGGAACATGAGGGCAAATAAAAAAAAAATCAAGTGGAAAAACTACAACACCATGGCTATCTAGGAAACGGTAAGGCAAGGCTAAAACCATTGTCAAACCTAGAAACTCTCCATGCCAATGACAACAGATAACCAGAAAATCACATGTATATACCATGTATCCATAAATAAACAAGGAAATCACACATGCAACCTATTACATGCAAAGAAGTCCAATTGTAGTTGTTGATCCAATTATTCCTTTATGCTTTCCTACATTCCTTTTCCTTCTTTCTCCAAATCCAGTGTATGACAAAGTGCTCCAAGAATGCTCAAGCATACCCCATAGGGGCTTCACTAACAAGGAAATATCATATCTCGTGCGTTCATATTGTGGCATAAAAAATGAGGAAAAATTGAAATAATATATTGAGCCTATATTAGGGGAGTAAAGGGTTTTTATATGTTGTATAGCAATATGTGTATTATAATGTATTTTTATACAATACATTGGCCACGTGGAAGTGGAAAACAAGTGGGTTGGAGAAATAGAGGTTCAAGAGTATTGTGGGAGTATCAAGAATGGGAGGGAGAAAGAAAAAACTATGGTAACATTAGGTCCATAGTAGCCTAATATTCAAACTTATGGCCCTATTATTGACATGCAACACATGGTAATGTTATATTCTTAAAGTAAAAGTCACATTCTCCTTTATATTCCATTTTCTTCCTTTTACTTAAATTTTTAACATTACCATGAAATGATTGAAGATGTTTGAGAGTGGTTTCAACCTCATTAGATTTCATATGGAAAAAGTATAATTTTAGATCTCACTCAAATCCAACAAATTTATTATTTTTTCAGGATTTTAGGATAGGGGGGATTGCAATTTTTCCATTGGATTTTATCATGTACTATGGTATGGAACTCGTATTTAATCAAGAGAACCAAGCCCTCTATGTAGCTTGATGTTAGTGAAATTTGTTGTAAAACTCCTATATCATGGCCTTACTAAAAATGTACCTATCACTCAAACAAAACTTGACATGCTACACTTTCGCTATCTTATGTTAATGCTTAGAGGGTGATATTATTGAAAAAGGACCCAAGATAGGCAATGATTTTGATGATACGTAGGTATTTATTGTAGCATGATTTTTTTGGATGCTAGAGGCCATCCAAATCCTATTTATTGACGTGTTTAGTTTAGAGATGGATTGCACTCAATGTTATTTTGGTTATGTGAACCCTTACATGCAATCTTCGGTAGAAGACATAGATCTCAAGGGAGGGATGCATGCTTTCATGCTCCAATTCATCTTTTTATGGAGACACACTTACTTGGCACTCTTACCATGAAACTATGTTGCACTAGGTGATTAGGTTAGGGCTATGATTTGACAAAGTCCAACCATATAGGATTTTTTCATGTGTCCATATTCATTATACTTTGTCCCCTCTTCCTATTCTATAAGCTAGATGAAAGGTGCACCACTGTGTTGGTTATCAAGGTTTTGTTTTGAACTGTTGTAGTGTATCTTTTTCAGTATTCAATAGTAGATAGATGCAATTTATAGTTCAAATCTATGTATTTTCTATTCAAATTTTCCACAGTATGTATTTGTAAATCAACCAACTTATATTTTCCTGTTTTTTTATTGAAACTTTCAAGTTTTCAGCTACCTAGTATTTAGGTTATTCTTTCTAGGTGCAGAAATTGCTTACCATTGTTAATGAAAATAAAGGGATATAAATATAAAGTGGTATAAAAAATGTTAATGAAAAAATGGATACCTACAATATCTAGTGAAAGTAGGGGATTTTTGAATTGGGAAGGTGTATTGGGTTTGTATTGGTAGGGGGTTAAATAAAATGATTTTTAGAGGTATTTCCCAATATGTAGTCAAATTAAGGGCATTGTTTAGTATGCCACAAATGTACATTCTATGTTGGAGGCTCATTGACTGAAGCCCCCATGGAATATCCTAAGTGTGCAAGAGTATGAGAGTATGAGAGAATCAAATGAGAGCTCCAAAACAAAACTGACAAAAGGTCTAGTGACAAAAGCTATGAACTGATCCTCATAAGTCTTTTTATCATTGAGGCCTTTATTTTCTTCACTTTCCTTCATTTTTCCTTTAATTTCATTAGCATGCAAATCTATCTCTCTTCAGCTTCCTTTGATCTTATTTTCCTTTATTTCATAAATAAAATTCCAATTATTTCCACTTTTCCTTTTCTAATTTCCCTAGCCATTAATAAACTGAAAGTGATCCCCACTATAGTGCCTGCCCACCATTCAGCTTGGAATACGTGTCGCATGACCTTGGTATTATACA
>APFE031313039.1:29639-53943 GCA_000404065.3 Pinus taeda | reverse complement strand
AAAAAAAAAACCATTCTTTGACCTTCCCTTCTCTGCTACACAGTTGCTTTAGTAATCTAGTCATCCCCTTTCCTGCAGTCACTAACCTTCCAAGTTCCAATGGCATTGCCTTCTCTACTACATAGTCCTTTAGGTGATACATGTTTCCTTGCATCGGAAGGTCCAAAAACCAAGGAATATCCCTACCTCAAAACCATAATATTAATCATAACATGCTCATGGAAATCAATGGAAACTATTGGGCACCAGTGTCCCACAATGGCTCTACTCCTAAATTCTTTACCATCACATTGTTGCATGTTCAAATTCCTTTCACCACTACTACTAACATTCTTGCAGCTAATCCCCACCACCCAAACTGAGCATTTTCAACTACCCAAACCCGGGAATTAACATAATTTCTTATACCAAGCACATAATTGCCATTAGATTGAAAAATAATTTAAATAAATTTAAATCATACCTAATCGGTTGTTGTAGATAAGGTAAACCTACAATTATGTTTACTTCCTGTCACAACAAGTGCAACTATCTCTTTGATCAAATCTTCATGTATAAACATATCATCTATGATTAGATCAAAATTCAACCATCATAAATCAAAATCATAATCACATGCAACCATCATAAATCATAATTATATGCATAATTAAAACTAAAATAAAATACTGATACTTCTCTTTCAATCAATTCTTTTATTTTGCCTTTGTTCTTTGTCCTTTCTGTACACACACCAAGTTAGTCGCTACACCCAACAAGAACCTTGTGCCTTCTCTTCTCTTCAATCATGCACAGATACACATAGTGTACATCACACACATATACCCACACATGGTGTGCCACACAATACATACACCTACAACCAGTGTACAATAAAACGCATACACCTACACATGGTGTACAACACAATGAATACACATGTTATGATAAAATGACTACATAATACATGTAACTAAACAACACAACATGAATGACATGTACACAATCCTACATTTACAACATGTACACAGCACCACATGTACAACATGTATATAGTACCATTTGTAAAACATGTACACAACACCACATGCACAACATGTACACAACATCATCTACAAAACATGTACACAACACCACCTACACATCGTGTACACAACCCCAAATGTACACAACACCACCTGTACAACATGTACACAACACCATATGTACAAAATGTACATAACACCACTTGTATAACATGTATAGAACACCACATGTATAAAAGACCATCTGCACAAAATGTACATGACACCACCTGTACAACATGTATACAGCACCACATGTATAACATGTACACAATACCACCTATACAAGATGTACACAACACCACATGTACAAAATGTATGCAACACAACCTCCACATCATGTACATAGCACCACATGTACACAACACCATATGTACGACATGTACACAGTGCCACATGTACACAACACAACCTGAACAACATGGACACAATACCACATGTACACAATACCACATGTACACAACACAACATGTACAACATGTACATAGCACCACATGTACACAACACCACCTTTAAAACATGTACACAACAACATTTGTACAACATGTACACAACACCATATGTACAACATGTACACAACAACAGTACTGCACATCTGGAGACCATACTTTCTCTACCCAGAAATCTTACTTCTAGTTTCTTTCCCACACCTTACTACATACATCCACAATCCAAATTACCAATCTGTGGCTCTTTCCACTCACCATGTTTGTCTTTACATGATGCAGATCACACTGGTTACATTCTGTTGATGTATCCCTCAGCATATCCTATCCATAACATAAACATAAGCATAATTGTAAGCATATAATATTAAACCATATCCACATGATACTAACCTTGTATAATTGTCAAGGCTACTCTTCCCACTTGATTCCTCTTAATACGAGGAACCTCTTCATGGCATTCACCTGCATAAGCAATCATTCCGCCACAAGAACAATCTTTGAAAACCTTGTCATACAATGACATACATACATACATGTATAAATATATATACATTAGCATAATCATGATCAAAACAGAATTACCAGATATCATAAGGTCAAGGTTAAGATAAATCCCTTTACCCATGCACAACATTGAGAACAATGGTTCCCAAGATATCCAAGGCATATGACGGCTCAAATCCATTTACTATACCTTTCATATTTCCTTTCTCATGGTTATCATTCCACCATCCATTTACACCAATGGACCTAACCAATCCAAATGGTTGTCATATTCCTTCCTTTAGTTGCCCTTATACATGCACTAGGCTTCATCTAAATCTTATATTACTTTATGGCTTTCATTCAGCTCCCCCTGAGCTGCACTAACTTTTCTCTTTCCCAACCAATTCCCAAGAGCTTCAAAACATAAAAAGAAATATCAAGAAACAAACAACAAGAAAACAATGAAAACCCAATAGCAACCACAAACAAAGTGGCATGGCCATGCACCAAACGCAATCAAAACTGCAAATCAAGTGCAAAAAATCACAAAATACCAAAAGTAAAAAAATAGCAACAGACACCATGACCCAACCCGATAGTTCCCAATGCTTCCAAGGGAAAGCTCAAACCAAGCCTTCTTCAAGGTTTCATGGTAGTCTCTTTTGCCAGACCATCCCCTACATCATAATCCCATAAATACACAACTATCAGTGCATAAAAACTTATACCATATACCAGTTATCTAACCTTGTTTTTTCAAGCATGCTACTTTGTAATTGAACACATACACATATCAGTTCTCAAGGTATTCTAGTTCTCTTGACAAATCCATCTATAACTGAAAAATAGTTGTTATACCTTTTAAATACATGTTCGGGAATATAACACATATCCAGATAATGTCAAACAAAATCAAGGTTGAGAAGACTTCCTATATTCATGAAAATCACACATTCTTTTGGAATTGTGGTTTCCAAACCTAGCCAAATGAACTCTTAGCAAATTCCTTTCTTTTACATTTTTGCTTACTACAATTGAGTCTTATTATGTGTTATCACATCACCTAATTGTTAGTTATATAAAAACATCAACTATTACCTTGTCATGCTAATACCAACCATGTTTCCCTGCAACTATTTGCACATGTCAGTCACGTGTTCCAAAGATCAAGACATCATGTCTATTAATTTGAAATCAACCTTTACCAAGACTAGCAACCATGTCATAATCAACTCACATTCATTAGTCATAATACTACAACTAGCACCCAATTGCACTCAAGTGCATATCATCTGTCTTGGCACATATTGTGTTACTACAACCGTCTTAAACAATATCAGTCCTTCATGTGATATTATAGACACATACTCATATGATACAATTAATCAAATATTCAAACAACCTATAAACATACCCGCTTACTATCCATGGTCCATGTTATGGTAGAAGGACGCAGCTACTATAATGGCTCGATCTCCAATGTCCAACTATGGAAATGAACTCTCCAAAGCTTTACTAAATTTCAATCACTCTTGCCAAAACTTGATTTTCATTTCCCACACATTTTGTACCTAAAAAACATGCCACATAATCATTCCACTTTTCCATTTTGTAGATTTCACGTCAGGCATGTAAATGGAGTCATGTGAAATGTAGTCCACTACTCTACTCTTCACCCTTGATCTTCTACATACCATGTTAAATAAACAAAATAGATGACATAATAAAACTCATACCTCAATGTTCCTTGGGGGGGCTATCACATTTGTATAGTCAGTCCATATTATTATGACACAATATCATAACTATATCGACTCATACCTGAATATCATAACCATAACCATCTACAAAACCTAATCCTGATTAGCATGATACATATAAAATCAATATCTTAAATTCAATGACCATAATCATCATGTGTATGACTGCAACGCATATAGCAATAAGTTAGCTACCATGCATGACGAGCCAATGCATATTCATATGAACACATTGATTGACTAACATCTATCATCCATGTAACCACAACAACAATAGAATGACAGGCATGTATATAACCATAATGCATATAACAACCATTAACCATCATACCTATATTCCAAACATACAAACCTATATGACAATTTAATGTTACCTTCAGGTTCGTTGCTACAATCTTTCTCTAATAATCATCATCTCCTTCCCCATCTCATCCAACATATCAACATCATAACATACCAACATCATCATCATGACACAAACTACATAATGACCACCACAATGCACGTTTTACCTAATATGCATGCATGACCATATACATTTAATGCATCTAGTCCATGTCTTTGAACCTAGAAGCTTTGACACCACCCTGTGGTATTATATATTACCCAAAGAGAATAGAAACTCGCTCTCGTACCACCCTGTAATGCCCTGTCCTCCCACATTTATCCAATTTCACAAGCCTGCTAGGGTAAACATGATGAAGAGTTATTATGACATGACCCGACCTTCAAGCTCTAGTTATGGAAGTGGGGATGACAAACTAAAAAATCACAACATCCCTTAAGGGATATAAGACACTCAGGGGCCAATGGACCACCCTAGGTGACCATTCCCTAAGATGGAACTACTTCTCGACAAGATTAATCCCTAACCTCATGCATGCCAAGGCTTGGGTGCAGTTATAGGCCTCCAACCACATGCATGACACTTCATCCATGCAGTTATGAACCAACTTGCCTAGTTTAGAGAGTTCGGTCTTGATATTTGAGCCACCTTTTCAGGCCAACCTCCAAACCACTTCCCAGAACTAACTGTAACTTCTCAAAAATAAATGGTACAGTGAGAGATTTTTTCATAAAAATCTTGAACAATAACTGACCTAGGACATGTGTAGTCCATAACAAAATTTTTGTCAAACACATGGAAAAGATGTAAGCTACAGGTCGTGATTACATATCTAATCATGATAATCTGAGAATTACCAAGAAGGCCCTATGCCCTCTCCACATAGCTACAATTTTTTTTATTAGTCCATACATTCATCAACCAATATATAACTAAACAATTCATGAGAAGAGCCATAGATAATACACATCATATAGCCAACATATAACTAGAAAATAAAAAACATAGAAACCATGGCATCTCAGCCATAATGTCATGAACATAATTACTACAAGTATACATGAATCATAATAGAAAAATAACTCTTATTAATATATGAAAATACCAACCAAGTTAGGTACTTCCACATACCACCCAACCATAGATTGGGCTGAACCAAATCTCTCTTTCAACCAATCACCCTCGCACCATATTGCAATCATGAATGTGAGATCTCAAGTGATAAATTAAAAAAAAAACAAACCATGGATTCCATAGGCCAAACTACCTCAATTGTCAACCATAGTGATTCCACCTCCACGGCCAGACATCACTAAGACCAACTAGATCGGTTTATATGAAAATCTATCTAGGGCTCCAGAGACTAGTAACTCAACCCACAACCTTCCAGGACTCTAGATTGTTTTTCCAACCTAGTTCTAGGGACTAGTAACTCAACCCACCAAGGGCTTCAAAGTGTTTGTCCCAAACTAGGCTCTAGGAATAGTAACTCAACCAAAGCTAATACAGGGCTTCCAGAGAATTTGTTCCAACCCATGACCATAAGGAACATAGGAACCAATGAGAAAAGAAATCAAGTGGAAAACACACAACACAATGAATCTCCAAGAAATGGAAGAGAAAGGCTAAAACCACTATCAATCTAGGCAAATATCCATGTCAATGACAAGACATAACTAGAAAATCTCATGCAGATACCATGCATCTAGAAATCAACAAGGAAATCACACATGCAACCTGTTACCTACAAAGCAGTTTAGTTGTAGTTGTTGATCGAACTATTCCCTTGCACTTTCCTTCTTTCATTTTCCTTCTTTCTCTAAATTCAATGTATTCCAAAATGCTTCATCAACACTCAAGAAAACTCTAAGTTGCAAGAATATGAGTGTAACACCCTCCTCCCACACTTGCCTAAGTTCACTAGTCCATCGGGGTAAATATGTGAAGAATAGTTACTATGATATGACTTAGCCTCCTAGCTACAGTTAAGGAAGTGGAATCATCCAACCAAAACTTTATTGACCTTCCTTAGGGCTACAGGACCACGAGGAGGTAAACAACCATTCCAAGTGCCCAAACCCTAAGATAACTTGCTTTTCCACTAACTTAGACTCCTAATGGCTTGCATAAAAAGGCAAGACAATGCCTATAAGCCACTAGTGGCATGGATAACCCTACTTCCCAATGAGTGCAATCTAAATTACCTAGTTTTGTGCATGTGACCCCAAGATCTGAGCCACTTTTTCAGGGCTAGGATCCAAACCTCTACCTAGAACTTGATAGAACTTTCTAGAATGATGAATGACACAAGAAAAAATCCATTAATGAAAAACTTAGATAAGAACCTGACCTAACAAGGCCTGACCATGATAGACATTTCATCAAACACATTGTGAACATGTAATCTACAAGTTATAAATGCATATTTAAACATAGAGGTCTCATACTTATCTAAAAATCATCAAGAAGGTCTGATGCACTCTCACAATACCTATAATAGCATCTATTAGATGCATCCATAATCCATTCTTTTAATAATCAAAGCATGATGAGAGCCATAACTAAATTCTGTCATAAAACCATGCTTATAACTAGCATATAACCAACATATAACAAAAATAATAAAAATGATAGAACAACCATCAAAGCCACATAATAACAAGTATAAACACTCTTGAAATACAAGAGGAAAAGGGCTCTTATTAACATATGCAAAAGCTAACCAAGCCAGCTACTTCCTCGTACCACTTGACCATAGATTTGGTTGAACCAAATATTTCTTTCAGTCAATCACCCCCATGCCATATTCCAAGCATGAATGTGGGATTCATAAAAAAAAAAACTAGGGATTACTTAGGCTTTATTGCATATGCCACCATTAACGATCAAGGGATTTCTAGTCTCAAAGAAAGCACCTTCCCAGTGAGACTTTACCACCATTACTTGTTAAGGGATTCCTAGGCCTAAACAAAGAAACATACACTTCCAAGATTTACCACAATCCCACCTAAATTGATTCAGGGATCACTAGGCCCTAAAAAGCATGGATGCCTCTAGATTTATTCACCAATACCTTGAGGAATTTTCCCATCTCCACCCTCTGGATTTACCACATATCCCTCCATTACCGGTCAAGGGATTTCTAAGCCCTTGGGAATTTTCCTGAGACCACATCACCTGGTTCCAAAACCATCTGGCTATCCAAGCTCAATGAAAGAGAGAACTCCATCACACTATGTCTATTAGGAAATGGAAAGGAAAATTTGAAACCACTATCACACCTGTAAAATCTCATGCCAATGGAGAAAGAGAACCAAATACACACATGTATGTATCATGAATTCCAAAACTAGAAATGAAATCATACATGCAACTCGATACCTACAAAGTAATCCTATTATAGTTTCTTGATCCAACTCTTCCTTTCTTAATCTTTTCTTCCCTTTCACTTCTTGTCCTTCCTTTGCCTTCCTTTCTCCAATGCTAGAGTGCTCGAAGAATGCTCTAGGTGTGAAAAAGTATGAGAGAATAGAGAGAATAGAGAGAGATTTCATAAATTGAACTTAAAAAAGGTTGTGAACTGATCTTCAAAAACATTTTTATCATTGAGGCCTCCATTTTATTCAATTTCCATTATTTTTCCTTCAATTTCCACATCACATGCAACCATTGACCTTTCACCTTCCATTTCTCCTATTTTCCATTATTTTCCTAAATAATATTCCAATTAATGCCTCTTTTCCTTTTCAATGCCTTTTCCATTGCCTTTGATAATTTCCTTATCCATAAAAAACCAAATGAACACCCACTATGATGTTTTGCCCAACATTTAGCTTGGATTAAGTGTCCCATGACCTTGGTCTTATTTTTTCCTTTATAGCTTTATTACATGAACTTATAACCTGCAGTTGTTATAGACCCCTCCCCCTTAGGTTAACACCATCCTTGATGTTCAATGACACCTATAACAAGGAAGACCATTGAAAAGAAAACCAAACTTACCATGGATATTTATATCTTAGGTCGATGTAATATTTACAATGAACAAACTGTTGAAAAGAAAAACCAACATGACAAACATACTAATTATTGGAGCTTTATAACACAAATCATTGTTGTATTTGCAATAACAAGCATACATAAATATGTACATATACCAAAACTAATTTCCTTCCACTAAAAAATAATGAAGGATACATAACCCACATTTGATTAGCCATCTCCTATGTATCTTCATTAGTCCCAAACTACTTCCACAACACTTTACCTTTCTCGATTGCTCGGTTCCAAAGCATGAGTTGTTTCCACTGGAAAATGCACTGAGGTTTCAATTGGAATTATCCTTATGGATCCACCTGCAATATACACCAATCAATCACGTGATAAACATACTTTACATATCTTTTAAGAAATGAAACATGGAAAACATCATGTACTTTCACTCTCAGATGCAGTGCATGTCTATAAGCCACTGGTCCAATTATAACAAGGATCTCGAAAGGCCTACAATATTGAGGTGACAACTTCGCACATGACCCTATCCTCAAGGAGATCTTCTTGGGCTTGATGCACAAGTACACATGTTCCCAAACCTAAAACTCCTTAAATTACCTATATTTGTCTACGTAACTCTTTTGTCTATCATGTGTTAACCTTCATTTCCTATTCCATCTCTAGTAACATGTATTGTCCTATCAACAAACTATTCATTGGACCACTCTAGTTGATAGGAGTATTACAACTCCATCCTTAAAGTGCCTCAAATAGACTCATCCTTAATGAATCCTTATACCCATTTTTGTAAGAAAACTCTACCAGTGGAGGATACTCTTCCCACTTCTACTGTTGATGCATAACATACATTCTCAACATGTCCTCTAGAATCCCGTTGACCCTCTCTCTTTGCCCATCTATTTGTAGATGATAAGTTGTGCTGAAGGAAAAATTTGTACCCAATCCTACAAATAACTCTTTTGAAAACCTGGAAGTGAACTTGGCATCTGTATTTGACACAATCTTCTTTGGAACACCATGCAATCTCACTATATCTCTAATGAAGACCTATGCTAGCTCACTAGCTGCATAAGTAAATTTAACCACTATGAAGTGAGCTACCATAGTCAACTTGTCAACCAAAACCATGATATAATCATGTTGTTTACATTTACTTGAAAATTTTGTAATGAAATCCATAGAAATGACCTCCCATTTCCATTCTAGAATTAGAATCAACTGTAGTAAACCACCTGGATGCTTATGATATGCCTTTACTTATTGACAGTCCAAACATATTGAGATGAACTGAGCTACCCATTTCTTTAGATTCAACCAATAGTAGAACTTCTTCACCATTGTTAGTGTCTTCTGATATCTCAAGTGACCTAAATAAGGCTTAACATGAAATTCCTATAAAATAAGCTTCTTTAGATCACTATTGTTTGGCACATAGATCTTGTCCCTAAATCTTATCAAAACATCTATTATGAGATGATAATCCACATCCTATTTTCTTGTAACCTACTGTTGTAATTTTTTCCTAATATCCTTATGCATGTCATCCTAATATCATGCTTGCAAGATACAACATGTAAATCTGTCCCATATGAACTCATATTTTCTATCTAATTTACTTGCACTCTTTTGCTAAGAGCATATGCAACCTTTTTATATTTTTCCTTAATGTGCATGATCTTGAAATCAAACTCACTGAGCATGGCCATCCACCTAGCTTTCCTAGCATTCATATTAGGTTGGTCAAATAAGTATCTCATCCCATTGTGATCACTCATCAGAATGAACCTCCTGCCAAGATGGTAGTGCCTCCACATATTCAATGCATGAATGATCATTACCAACTCAAGATCATGTGTCACATAGTTTTTCTCATGCTCATTCAATTTTCCTTCACTCATAGGATACCACTTGTCCATCCTACATCAGGAATCCAGCAAGTCATCTCTTGCAAGCATATGTACAAACCACGAACTCTTTATCTAGATTTGCAATATTAAGAACTAGAACATTTGTAAGAAATTTCTTCAACTTCTCAAAAAATGTTGCACATTCCTTTGTGCATTCAAATTTCTTTCCTTTCCTATGCAATGATGTAATAGGATAGGCAATTTGTAAAAATTTCCTATTGAACCTCCTATGATAACCTTCTAACCCCGTGAAAAATTTAACCTCATCCACATTTCTAGGAGCTGCCCATTCCATGACAGCTCTTATCTTTTCCGGATCCACTGCTATGATTCCTTGGAAACAACATGCCCCAAGTAATGAAATTATGTTTGAAATAAACTACACTTGCTAAGCTTGGCATACAATTGATGCTCTCTTAGCAATCTCAATAGCGCTGCTATGTGTTCAACATGCTCTTCCTCATTCTTAGAATATATCAATATATCATGAATGAATACAATAATAAACTTGTCCAAATTTGGATGCAACAAAATATTCATCAACAAATTGAAAGTAGCTAGAGCATTAGTCAAATTGAAAGGAACCATAACAAACTCATAATTCCCATACCTGTTTTGGAAATCAGTCTTGTAGAAGTCCTATTCTTTGATGCATGGCTGATGATATCTAGATCTCAAGTCAATCTTTGATAACACTAGTACTCCCTTCAATTAGTCAAACAAGTCATTGATCCTTGACAATATATACCTATTATTGATCATCACCTTATTCAACTTCATGTGATCAATGAACAACCTGAGAGTACCATCCTTCTTCTTCACAAACAACATTGGTGCACCCCAAGGTAATACACTTGGCCTTATGTATCCCTTGTCAAGCATTTCCTTCAACTACAAATTCAATTCCACTAAAATATGGAGTTCTCGTTCTACACGGTGCCTTTGATATTGGTTCTACCACTGGTACAAACTCAATAGAAAAGTCTACTTCCCAATGAGGATGAAACTCTAAAATCTCTGTTGGAAACATGTCCTAAAACTACTTAAGACCGATTACCTCTTCAATACTTCTGCATCCTCAACATCCTTACCTTTATCATTGGAGATATGAAATTCAAATAACACAATTCATTTTTGCGACTATGCTTTTCCTACATAGTTGTAACCATTCCGACTGATGTTTCCTTCTTCTTACCCTGTAATATTCTTTGTTCTACATTGTCATCCAAACACTCAATGGAATTTTCATTATAGTCCACCTTACTACAATGAAGACACAAGAAATCCATACACATAATCATATTGGATGATCCCGATGGAAGTACATTCATATGCGTTGATGTAGGCATACCATTCAACTCAAATACAAAATCTCTTACCCAATGATGAACTCTCTTCTTAGTACATGTAGCCAACTACAATAACCAAGACTCTACATGCACTTATTTTCTCAAACCACATTTATCCACTAGGTCACATATAACATAACTATAATTAGATCCAGAGTCAAACAAAATAGAAACAACTTGACCACAAAGCTTACCATCCATCTTGATAATAGATGCCTGGTTATCTGCGTATTTGTTATCCAATGCTGCATAGATATGAGGAATGCTCTTCCAACATCCTCAACTGTTTGTGCCTCTTGTGCACTATAGATCTGAGGCCTACTACCCTAATATGATGGAAAATCCTTCTTGAGATCATCATTTCCACATATCCAACATTGCAACTGTCCCCTACCAACACCTCTATTCTGCTACTCTCCAGGCTACGACCCATGTCCCTTCTAAATGACATTACACTTCTTGTAAGGAAAAATATTCTCTTTCTCACTTGCATCCTGATGTATTGTTTTCTTTGATGGACATTTATCTTTAGCTTTGTCTTTCCCTTTCCAACCGTACTGAGACTTTGTCTTATGCTTTGATCTCTCATAACAATGTTTCAAATTCCCAATGACTTCTTCTAGTGATCCAGGCTCATCATATCCAATCCAATCCTTGAATGATATTTTTCATCCAATAAAAAATATTTAAACTTTGGTTTTCTCATCCTCAAGGTATGATACATACCTCAATGAATCCATGAACTTAGTCATGTACTTCTCATCTATCATCGATCCCATATTCAACTCATAGAACTCCTTGGCGTTATTGTTGTAATACCTCTATTACAAGTACTTCTAGAAAATAATTTTGAACTCATGCCAACTCAACTCCTCTGTCCTAATGTCTCTGACCTGCTTTACATCTTCCCACCATATGTTCTCTTTCCCTTTAAGAGTGAAAATAGTTATCCTATCCTCCATGTTTTCAATGTAATCATGCAACTCTAAGAACTTCTTCATTCCAAGTAGCCATGCCTATACATCTTTTAGATTCTTCAATTCTCCATCAAATGTAGGTTGTTTGTCTTTCTTGAAATCATTCAGAAAATATCCCATGTCACTCCTCCGGTAAGGATGATATCGACAATGACTGTGATACCTGTTTGAACTAGAACTAGAGTAAAGGCCATGTCCACTGTCTCTCCTATAAAGTGTATCCAAAAATCTACCATCTTTGACCATGTCATCTCTATATGACCTATACTTACCATGAGATCTTTTGTCATATTCTCCATTACTCTTTCCCTCCTATCCATGACTAATCCTAAGCAATCCCTATCTCTACAAATTTGACAAACTCTGAAGGATAACTGCATTTACCTCTACTTTTTTCTCTCATTCCATAGAAAGTATCTCTTGTGACTTAACAATTATGTCATTATTTGCTTTGCAACTTCTTATTTCTACCTTCAAACTTCTCAAAGTATCTATTATGTCAAGAGAGTACCCATCACTCTGTTGCTAATATGATCTATAGGGAGAGTCTCATGCACTGTAATCTACCATTTTTCTAGTCATATTTGATCCTCTTCTTCCTACAAACATATCATGTTAGATAAACCAAACATAAACATAACCAACATACCTCAATATAGTTTAGGGGAGGATATCTCACCTGCAATATCAACCAGATTGACATGATACATGTATAATAATAATCATAAGAATATATCGAAATCATGCATGACAATACCAACTGCATACCATGACCTCATGCACGAGAACCATAACCATAACAATGCATGCATAGAACATATAGACACTAACACACATAACAAATACATATAAAACTGGCATGAAATCATGAAAAACACAAACCGCCCATCCATTCGAAGTGTTGAACCTAGAAGCTCTAATACCAACCTGTGGTATCAGATATCACCCAAAGAGAATGAAAGTTCGCTCTGATACCAATTTGTAACACCGTCCTCCTACACTTACCCAATTTCACTGGTCCACCAGGGTAAATATGTGACGAAGAGTTACTATGATATGAATCAACCTCCTATATACAGTTAAGGAAGTGGAATCATCCAACCAAAACTTTATTGTCCTTACTTAGGGCTCTAGGAACCATAGAGCTAAAAGAGCACTGCAGGTGCCCAAACCTTGAGCTAAATTGCTTTTTCAATGACCTGGAGTCCTAGTCACTTTCATACTGAGGAAATACAGTGACTATGAGCCTCTAGTCACATGGATAACCCTTTTTCTCAGTGACTATAGTATAAATTACACAGTTATGTGAATGCTACCTCGAGATCCGAGCCACTTTTTCAGGGCTAGGATCCAAACCTGTACCCAAAACGTGATAGAACTTTCTAGAATGATGAATGACACATCAACAAATCCATTAAATAAAAAATTAGACAAGAAATTTACATAATAAGGATTGACCATGAAAAATGTTTCATCAAACACATTGTGAACATGTAATCTATAGGATATAAATTCATATCTGAACATAGGGCTCTCATACTTATTTAAAAATCATCAAGGAAGTCTGATGCCCTCTCACAATAGATTCAATAAAATATATTAGGACATGCATGCATAATCCATTCATTTACTAATCAAAACAGGATGAGAGCATATTGACAATGCTAGACCCGCCAACATTCACAGGATCTCCCCGATATGAAGTCCCAATTAGACCTAGCACCATTTGGAGCAGGAGCCCCATTTGGAATATGGCCAAGTTGTTGAAATAGTGGGTTTTAGTGGTATGCCTTGGTTGTGATAACACATAGGATGATGTATTCATGACTTTGGTGAAAAAAGTGTATAGTTTTCTGAAGATTCAAGTGCAATGTATGAAAGGTTCTAACATGACAAAGGGAAAGTGAGTGAGGCCCTTAGAATCCTGTAATAGTACGCACCTTGAAAGGAACACACGAGCATAAAAGGAATCATGAGTTATCCTGCAAAATAGTTCACAAGATAACCATGATTGAAATATATAGCAACACACATTCAACAATATTCATACTAATAAAAATGAAATAGCTCATAAGTGTAATAAGGGCATACTGGTTATTACCAAAAGTTCATCAAGAATTATGCCCAAATTACTGTGCCAATGGAAAAACTATTGAAGAAGGATGCTACATTTTGTTGGAATGAAGAATGTCAGCAGAGCTTGGATGTGCTAAAACAAAAGATGGTCATCGCGCCGATCCTAGTATTCTCGGATTTGAAGAAGGAATTTCATGTGCATGTGGATGCCTCATGTATTGTGCTCCGAGAAGTATTAACACAGGTCGATGAGGGAGAGTTGGATCACCCTATCATGCTTGCAAGAAGGAAGTTATCTAAGGATGAGAATAATTATTTGATAATAGAGCGTGAAGGTTTGGCTATGGTTTACGTGCTCCAGAAGTTCAGACACTACTTGCTAGGAAGATACTTTAAGATGTATACAAACTATTTTGCATTAAATTACTTGGTCAACAAGCCTGTGTTTGGGAGGGGAATATGTAGATGGCTACTGTTGTTTAGGAATATGACTTTGAAGTCATTGTGAAGCCAAGGCGATTGAATGTAGGACTGGATTATTTGTCACACATTGAAATAGGGGAGGAACCTACTAATTTGGAGGAAGCACTGCTTGACATGCAGTTCTTTGTGGTGCGTGTTGCATATGATCATTTTGTAGACATCATACATTTTCTCACTATCGAAACAAATATAGAAGGGTACACCAACCAACAAAAGAAGGAACTGGTGGTGCACATGGAAATTTTTTCTCTTAGTGCAATTCACTTGTATAATATGGGAGTGGATGAGATATTGCAACGTTATGTGCTTGAGTTTGAATGAAGCAACATCCTAGTCGAAGCTCATGGAGGGGCTACAGGAGGACATTATGTAGGAAAAGAAACATCGCAAAAGATTTTATGCGTTGGGTTGTGGTGGTCGACACTGCATAAGGATTCCAAATCTTATTGTAGGGCATGTGATGCATGTTAGGGGATAGGCAGGCCATCGTGGAGGGATGAGCTGCCTCTGAATCTGCAAGTGTCGTTGCAGCCATTTGAGAAATGGGGGATTGATTTTGTAGGATTGATTCGGCCTCTAGGAAAGAAAATGGGTGTGTGGTATACAATCACCGCTATTGATTATTTAACTAGATGGGTGGAGGAGTAGCCTGTAAAGGATTGTACAAGGGTAACAACACCGAAGTTCCTATTTGAATATGTGGTGACTGGGTTTGGTTGCCTAAAGATTCTGATGAGTGATTGCGTTACACGTTTCCTTAATGAAATGATTAGCACACTGACGGAGGAATTCTAAGTTTATCATCAAAAGAGCATGCCATATCACCCTTGGGCTAATGGGACATTTGAAGTGTTTAATAAGATATTGGAGAACGTGCTGACAAAGGTTTGCAATATGTAGAGGAATGATTTGCGCATGGGCTTATAGAAATACTTGTAAGAAGTTGACTAGATAGACACCCTTTAGGCTAGTCTATGGCGTAGAAGTTGTGATGCCAACAGAGTACATCATGCCTAGTCTATGAATAACATCATTAATAGGAATGGAAGACCATGGAGCCTTAGAAGAAAGGCTAGCGTAGATGATAGCATTGGACGAAGACAAATTTTTGGTTGGATTCCATCAACAAGTTCAGAAGGAGCGCAAAAAGGCATGGCATAATTGACACATCAAACTGTGCACCTTCAAGGTAAATGATTTAGTTTTATTGTATGGCAGAAAGTTTGATAAATTTCCAAGAAAATTTTGGATGCCTTGACTGGGGCCATATGTCATGAAAGAGCTAACCGATGGTGGAGTAGCTTAGTTGGTGAAATTGAGTGGAGATCCATTTCCGGGGAAGGTAAATGGCAACCAATTGAAGCCATACACTAGGGATATGACTAGATGACTATATGACAGTAGCATAGTCTAAGCGCTCCAGGTAGCTGAAAGGAGGCGTGGGACTATAAAATACACTACCTTGGTTATAGAGTTTCCTGATTAGGGGACTGTGCGAAATGGAAGAATGTCACAACATCAATAGAAGCACAAAGGGAGCTATGCTATAGGAGAAGAGACTGTGCAGGGCAGCTAGAAATTGATTGTTACTATCACTATTCATAATTTGATAGTGAGAAAATGGCTAAGAGGACCGGGGGGAGGCATTTAATACTGAAATTATGAGCAAGATATTTGAAAATCTGCCGTAAATCTAGCATTTATGAGTAGATTTTGGGGGGAACAGTTTGAATTGAATTTGAATTTGCCTATAAATTACATATGGCCGCCCAATGAAAAACACTTTTCATTTTGAGAGTTTATGTGTCGTGCTATCAGTTGTGCATGAACCCTACATTTTTTGAGGATTTGGTGGCTAGTTCAATGTTTGACAGATTACCTAAGGAAACCCAAGAGCTCCTTAATAGCGTCATATTTGAACTCGTAGAAACTGCAATTGTTGGAAGGTTTATTACCTCTGAGGGAGCTTCTCCTGAGGTCATAAGTATGGAGGTGCCAGTAGCAGTGCCAAAATCGCCAAGGTCGCCTAAGCTGAAGCCTATGCTGGCAGAAGAGGTTCCCAAGTCGAAAATGGATAAACAAAAGAAGACGTAGTCGATGCACGAGTCACCAAGGAAACATCAGAGGAAGGCAAATCTCACCACACAGGAGAAAGGAAAGTTGGTAGACCTAGAGGCCGACGAGGGTGCAATAGACACTAATATGGGTGCAAAGGACATTGATATTGAGGGGGGTAGCCCTATCTCCAAGCTTCCAGAATACATCCCTCCGTGTCAGGGTAATGTCAAGGTCTCGAAGGACCTAGATGAGGGAAAGATTCTCCTTAATATACCCCTACTACTAGAAAACATAACATTTTAAGGTCTACGCTTGGTGTGAGTCCCACATCTGAAGTTAGAGGATTGGGACTTGGGGGACACTAAGTGGTTCCCCCACCTAGCTTCTGATAATTTCATGCAGCAAATGTTCTACAAAGATTCGGGTGTCACCATGCTGGATCCGGTGAAGTGGATTTGTGGGGTGGAAAAGGTAGGATTATTGAATCTGCTATGGGTGTTGCATTACCACCGCGCTCCCACAAATTTTATTGTTATCAAACAGTTGTTGTGACTAGTGCATGACAGGTGCCTGTGGTTGGGAGAGCCAATCCCTATAATTGATATGATGATCCATAGGATCACATTACTATGACACTGAGGACTGAATTCAGACAAGGAATTTGGCAGAAAGATAGGTGAGCTTGGTCTTGCTGAAAGGATGAAGGACAAGTTTAAGCTTGTCAAGAAGCCGCGCGGATATTCAATTTTGAGTATTACAGACCCTACAGTGAAGGTGGCCACCCAGATCTTGGTTGGCAAGGTGATGAGGAAGTGTCGGAAAAACAAAGTGTCAGCACCAATGGTTTCACTAGCGGCCCAGTGCATGGAGGGCGTAAAATTCAACTAGGTTCGCTACCTATGCAGCATGTTCCACTACTCATGGATGTTACTATCGATAGTGTTGGTCACATGGGAATTGTTAGAGGATAGCCAATTTCCTCTGATTACAATAGATCTGCTAGAAGCCGTGAAGTTTGCTTCACTATGGGCCACAAAGGACGTTGACCGGGTCTGGGAGAGTAAAATATTTTGGGTGCTGATGGAGTCGAGAATTCGTGCAGCCATCAACCGCAAGACATGCTTGTCACCAACTATCTTTGAGTAGTTGTCGAGATACGTGGAGTTTAAAGCAAACTTCCACTGTATCTCTATGTGAGTGTGAAAGGACCCAAAATAGAAGTGGTATGATTTACCATACTTCATGACGGATGATGCCATTATAGCAATCCTCGATCGTTGGTGAGCAGAGTGGCGCACAACATCAGACTTGTTTGTTGGGTCTAGTATGTCTGTGAAAAAGCAGAAAAAAGAAGGGACCTGGTTAAAAGTTTAGTATTTGGCTGAAAAGCGGAAGGAGACTAAGGAGGAGGCATGTGCAGAAGTGAAGCACGATGCCAAGGAATAGGGGGAAGAGCATGACTCTGACAGAAGTCAGAGATCTGCTTCGCCCTAGACCAAGGAATAGGAGCAATTAGAGCAGGGTGGTGGAGACCAGGAGAGCACTCCCTTATGAGTGAAGCAGAATAAGGAGCAAGAGAAGGAAGGGTCGCGCAAAAGTACCAAGGCCACTAAGTCATCTCTAGACCCGATCACCTTGACAAATGGTGATTTGGATGACATTAGGGATAAGATAAGGGATACGATCACAAAATTGCTGCAACAGTTTGATCATTAATAGAAACAGGCATTAAGTGCTACTTAGACGGGCCTATGTGAGCTACAAATTCAAGCCACTAGACTATAGACAGTGCATGGTAGAGCAGCGTGACCTCAAACAGTTTAGTGCCAGGGACAACGGAAGAAGTGAAATTTGTTTGCTCTTGGGATCTCTGAGTAGTTGCGTTGTGGGATGGAGCTTTGAGTGTGGAGGCGGAAGCTGACAAAGCTATTGTCAATGCCTTGAGGAACGTTGGCCTCAACTTGGCTGCACTCCCTAGTGAACTCCTTCACACCCTATAAGCAGGTGTCATTGAAGAAATTAAGGCCCAAGAGCAGAGCGTGCTATGCACGATCAATGAGCAGAAAATCAACAACGAACAAATATTCATTGAGAAAAAAGTTGCACTAGAAGCCTGGAAGAAGGTGCAGGAGACAAATGAGCACACTGCTGCAGTAGTAGCCGAAGCATGCATAACCATTCTGGAATTGCATATCCTAGAAGAAGCACTGGTGGAAGCCAAGATTCAGAAGTCGGATGTAGGTATGTGTGATGTAAAGACTGAGATGGCAAAGGTTCACTTTGAGCTGAACCTGAAAATCATAGAGATTGAGTTGAAGTCACAGCGTTCAACTCCACCACAGGTCAGGGAACAATGCGAGGCAACTGTCAAGGATGCATTCGCTACAGTGGATGCTGCAGTGGTGGAATACACTACACTCTTTGAGGAATCGATGAAGGTACTTATGAGTTTGCAGGAAGATCCCAACCTGCAGAGCTTACATACCAAGGAAAGGGAATTACAACAACAGTACAACAAAGCAAGAGCGATAGGGTGCACTGTCGCTATCACAAACAGATTGGAAAAGTTGTAGGAGGCAAAGCAATTGAAAGAATAGGTGGAAACATTGTAGTGGAAAGAGGCAGTCTTCAAGGCTAGATTGGGGCCTTAGATGGATGAAGCCTATGTGATGTCCGCCACCATGGGGGAGAAGTTTGCCAGCCTGCAGACAACACAAGAGAAGATCTAGGAAGATAATGCAGGACCTGTAACAGAGCAGTTGGTGGAGCAGGTCAAGTAGGTAGCTACGTAGTGCGCAGCTGAATTTGTAGTGGCGCAAGTGGATTTGGGAGGTCTTCGCTGTAAGATATCTGCATGAGTAGAGTGAATCGAGGGTGAGTCATGATATTCGTGTTGGGGGCTTGTTGGGACAGGGTCCCCTAAGGTCAATTTTGGGGCTAAAAGCCCAAGACTTGGGATAGAAAGCCCAAGTTTTTATATGGAAAGTGTAGATTCTCTGCAATTTTTGGTTGTAGAGTGTGTAGATGTAAAGTGTCATAAAGGGTTTTACCCTTCTATTTATGTATGTTGTGTCGACTTTAGAATATCTACCCATGGTCTGTGGACCATGGGATTGTATAAAAAGGAGAGTCTTAGAAGAGTCTAAGGCATTGCAGTCATTGATGAAGGTGAATGTAATGGGTCATTAGCAGAAAGAGAGAAGAGTCTTAGAGTAGAAGAGAGGCTCTACAGCTATGTGTGCAGAGGCCTAGAGTAGAGTCCGTAGCTGTGTGCGCGGACCCCTGCAGCTGAGTGCGCAGGGTAAGTTGAGTCTGTAAGAATATATAAAGCATTAATAAATAAGATTACCCTGGAAATACCTGTGTTTGATCTATTTACTTCTATTATGAATGAATTTGATTATGTTATGATGAATAATGGGTTTATGATTTAATGTTATATTGATGTGCGAATCTGTATGTTTTGCATTGTTATATGAACGCAATTAAGAATACCTACTTACGCGAAGAATATCTTAATGCATGCTAAAGCTATCAGACACTTAAACCGATCTAGGTAATAATAGACTTAGGAGTAATTATAGAGGCACGTAAGTGGTTGATTCGCCTGTTTAGGGTCTATGAAAGATAGTCATAGACCTTCGCGAAGGTCTAGAGGCTAGCAAGAGAAAGTTATATCGATAAGCCTCGAGGGCTTATTGATCTGTGCGAAGGAAGATAAAGGGTACAAAATGACATCATAACCATCTCTGGGTGTGGAAACTTGGTTCCAACATCCCCCCATATTGCTTCGGGTGAGATTTCAGTCTATGCTCCGCAGATTGATGCTGAAAGGGCCAGTAGTGTAGGGATTTGTTTGGCTAAACTTAATGCTGAACCTGGGTCAAGGACCACCAAGCCAACAATAAGCATTAGCATAAATGAAATAAAATATATTTCAAGCACAACAAGAGTAGTCCTACTACATTCACAACATATGCATGAAAATGTGTCAGCTCAGATATTTTATTAAAGTGAAAATCACAAACATGCATATACAATTTCTAGACCACTAGTCCCAATAGTGGAACATGAAGCCAAAACCTCCTCCAAAGAAATATAATCCCCTTATTCTAAGGAGAATCCAAGGCTCTCAAAAAAACTCCCAAGTATACGATCCTAAGCCAAAATCCCTTTACATGAGTTATGAGGGTATGTTTATAACAAATGAGATTACTAATCACCTCCCCTTTCTGACTCTTGGACTTCCCTCATGACTCAGTGACTTCCTTCAACCATGATCTTTGAGCTTCATTACAAAATGACTTTTCACATTTCAAGATTGACACTTGGAATTTCACTTATAATTAATTACAAAATAATATTACAATATGCTCATACCCATATAAGAAAAAATTAGGTAGAGTCAACAAGACATCATAATAAGACAAAGCTAGCAAGGCTTGAGTTTGGGGAAACTCTAGCTCAACCACTTCAAGTTGTAGTTTCTCGGTTACATAGTGGTACCAGGATTTGTATTGTGCAATGACTTCCCTAAAATGTGCAATAAGATCAGGCTAGAAATAGACTATAGCCTCCATTGCATCTAGGTAGACTTCCTTAGAAATGGTCTGAGTTTCCTTTTTCAGCAGGAGAAACATGGTATTGATCTGGAAAGGGCCACCAATATACTTCTTCATATTATGCTTGTTCACCTCTATATCTTCCTTGGTGGTGATATTATTGAGTTGGTCCAAGTATTCTTCAACCTCCTACCTAAATTCATTCCTTCCTTTTTCTTCAATAAGTGAGCCAACTAAAGGGATCTTCTGTGACTTCACCATGAAATCCACATTGTTGTACAACTATGCGTATGAGGCCCGAATTTTGGCGATGAATGAGTTGAGCTATTTGTTACTCTAAATAAGCATTCAAACCTTTTCTTTTTCTAACTTAGCTTGTTTCCTTATTTTCTTCACCAACTCGGGAGGTTTGCCTCTGTGATAAATTTCCCACTCATGCATGGTAGTGATGGTTGTATGAACAACCTTGATATATTTAACATTATATTTTCTCTTCTGTTGCATGTCATGTAAATTAACAATTGTTTTGTGCATGGCAACAAGCTCCTCATAGAGGCTTCTCATGGTCTCTCCTAATTTCAAGACTTCACCAAGTATGGATGCCTTAAGTTCATCTAGACACACTTGTGTGAGAGCTACTTTCTAGACCTTTACTTGGATTTTTCCCAATTGTTTCCTCGTTTCTTATAATTTTTTTTCCATCTATCTATTCTCAGCCATGAGATACTCCATGTTTGACTTTGTAGCACCTACAAAGGATAATTTGGATACAGTAATGGCTTCTGGATTCCTCCTATTATATGTCACAATAACTATTTCTCTAATGAATGCAAGAGGTGTGAGATTGTCTGGAAAGTGTTTCTTTCTCTCTTGTAAAATATTCTTATGAATCTGATCATAGGTTAGATTGTATGTAACCATGACCAAACCATCATCAATAGGGACAATTTCCTCTTCTTCACTCAGAGCTTTCTTTTGTATCGAAGGAGGGGGAGACTGAATAGAGATATGTTGCATGCTTGACATGATATCAATATCTTAGTTTTGTTGCTTTGGTTCCATCTCCATGTCTTGGATTAATATTAGATCTTAAATTTCTTGAGCAAATTCCTTATCCTACAATTTATTGCTCTCTTCTTCCAGTAGTTGAGTCAGTTCCTTTTCCTCAAATTGCTTCAGTGTTGCTTCTTCTTATACCTCTTTCTTATATATTTCTTCTTCTTCTTGCCTTTGCCTTTCTTCTCATTCATTTTGTTCTTATTCTTCCTTCTATTTCAATTCTTCCTCCTACTTCCTCTGTTTTCTCTTTGTTTTGTTGGCATTATGACTAATGTGTTTTCCTTGATGGAAACCTACTTGATAAGTTGTCTTTTGATGGAAACCTACTTAATGAAGATGACAACATGATGTGTCTACATGTGACTGAGAGTTTGGTGAAAGACATAGCAGTACAGAGACAGAGGAAAGATAAAGATGAAGTTTGAAGAAGTATACGTAGATTCTATGAAGAAAATATGCGTACATACACGAGTATGAATAAGAAAAGGCATGTATAGTTTTCGAACCATGGTATTCTAAATACCAAGGGTCTTTACCATAATATTCAATCATGGTATTGAGCCCAACAATGGATATTGATCCCATCAAAGATTACCATCAACATTAATGTAGTTTTCACCTATGGTATTGGACAAGGGCTAAGCTATATAAGGAGATGAAGATCAAAGTATTTTGGCATGAAAGTAATGAATATTTCATGAATAGCTAGGTATGAAGCAAGTGTGCATGCAATGGGTTATTAATGATTTGTTTGATCTAAAACTAAGTATGCACTCAAGAATTTGATGATGGATAATTTTATCTCAAAATCAAGCCCTGGAAGGCTGCAAACTAGGAAGACTTCAAGTAACTACTTCAAACCAATCTTTTGACTAAGGCTTAGCCTCCTTAGCCTGAGAGGGCTCTCTTAAAGGGTTATTGATTTTGACTAATAATAAGATGGCTAACTCTTGTGGAATAGCATTAACAAATATGAAGGCTGGATAAACATTACATAAGTTTCCATTGGGCTTATGGAGTCAATCATACTTCAGTAAACAATGATACTGCCTTTACATAGAAGTCAGGGCATTTAGCATTTGGATGTTTAGAACACAACTCATATAAAACCACAGTTCATAAATGCATACAGGAAATCAGAGCACAATCAGTGAATTCTGAGTGATTACACATCTATGCAACTGTAAAAGACATTAAGGAAAGAACAAATCACACATTCTGAACATGGAAATCCTTCATGAATCCTGAGAAGAAAAACAACCAACTTATATTACTGAACTCTGTTTATACATAAGCCAAAACAGTACTCTGTTATAAAATTTCCAACCCTTTGTACATTACATATTCTTCTATATATAGAGCTCTTTACATAACTTATATTCCTCCTCAAGCATGAGGGGAATTCGAATTCATCCTACTATGACACCTATTGATACTTAAAACTAACTATTAAATGCAAATGACACCTAACTAGCAGTCCTAGAGACCTAATACAACTAGGAGTGTAACTCCTTATCATGATTACAACAACCTTATCTAAGTATTTAAAGCATTCTTTGACAACTTTCATCCTCAAGAAGTCGAATTTGATGAAGCCTCCCACGTGGTCATCTGACTGCTGAAGACAAACCCTAGAAATTAGGGAACATGTTTCCCTGTTTTTAGGTTTAGGATCCCTGAAAATGGCACGTGGGACAGAGCCTTTATCTCCACAAAAATGACACATTTTTCGAAA
>APFE031313039.1:12213-28851 GCA_000404065.3 Pinus taeda | reverse complement strand
GAGGTCTGAGTCAGGCGCGAGCCTTGGGGCCAGCCTTCGACTAGGATACAGACTGGGTTAGGCTTGTGCCTGGTGCCGAAAGTGGAAAAAGGACAGAGATTCCTTGAGATTTCTCGGGGTGTTGGGAACTTTCGATGCCTGCTGGTTATACTAGTTCAGCAGAGGGTGTTGGCAACATGAAGTAAATAAAATAATAAATAATAAGAACTAATAAAAATGATACAAACTTAACTTTGGGACGAAGTTCCTTAAAGTGGGAGAGTATGTAACATCCCTCCCTTAATAATAAATAATAAATAATAAGAACTAATAAAAATGATACAAAAAAAATATATTAATAATAAATAAATAATAATAATAATAATGAATAATAGTAAATAAACCACTTAATAAATAATAAATAATACAAAATAATACAAAATAATAAATAATAATAAAAATAATGAATAATAAATAAATCATAATAAAATAATAAATAAATAAATAGTAATAAAAATAAAAAAATAGTAATAACCAAAAATAACAAATAATAATAAAAATAAATAAAATTATCAAAAATTAGCATGCCGACACATGGAGGGTGGGCATGTGACATGCAGACACATGGAGGTGTGCATGTGGTTTCCCATCCAATGTTTTTTCTATTTAAGGAATGATAAGGAGGATGGAAGGGGTCTTGTTCCATCATTCTGAGGTTCTGTATTCATTCTCTTGGAAGAGTATTGAGACTTAGGAATACTGGCAGTAGTCGTTGATTGAGGGCTCGGGGGTGGCCAGTTGTAGCAGAATCCTGCACAATTGAGCCTATGGTTGGGAGGAGAGTCGTCCCCAAAACCATGTTGCAGTAAGCCTACTTCATGCAGGTAAGCTCAGGTAAGCACTCTTCATTGTTTAAATTTAATGTTAATAAGTTAATTAGATGTTGATTTTGGGCTGTTACATTCGTAAAGAAACTCCAAGTGGGTACTGGAAGATTTAGAGGTAAGCTTCCCTTCAAATGTTTTTCTTGTGGTATAGTTGTTCATTATGCTGCTAAGTGTCCCTAAAAATAAAATCATGAGAAAGGGAGAGAAGCAACACAAATAAATAGGAGAAGTTTTCAAAACAAGAGAAGTTTTTATACACATGAATATAGTGATGGTATTTCAAATAGTGAAGAAGGTGAGTCTAATCAATAATGTCAATTACTTATGGAATTTGAGGATAGAAGTAGTAATGACTTTGATGCCCTAGAAGAAAAGGATGTTTTTATTGAAAACTTTGATAATGATATATCATATGCAGTGACAGTTACAGAAGTTAGAAAATATTCAAGTTTGGGAGAACCCCTCTTTCTATTAATCAAGAGTGAATAAGACAGTAAAAAAAGAGTTATCGGGTATGGGATTTTGTTCTAACTGTAGTCCATTTCCTTTTCTATGCAATAATGATAGTGATGATGACAGTGAAGCAACTAAACTTGCACTCATGTGTAGAAGTGAAAGTAAGCACTCTAAAGAGAAAATATATTAAAAAATGATGCTTCTAGAAGTATAAGATCAAGGCAAGTCATAAAAAATAGAAAATGTTAATGTGCCTATGATAAACAAAGACAATTATAAATAATGGAAAGAGAAGATGAAGTCTAATCTAGTGAATCTTGATGTTTGGTATCTACTACGCAATGACTACACCAAGATTCCTTCATCAGATGAGGAAGTGCAAAAGAACAGTAAGGCTCTGAGTGACATCTTTTGTAGCATACCTGATTAAACATTAAATAAGGTTATGCATTTTGTAACTGCAAAGCAAGTGTGGGATAAACTACAAGCAAACCATGAAGAAATCCCAAAGGAAGATTCCTCATTAAGGGAACTACCAGGTAATCCTATCTCTAACAATGTGTCAACAAATGAACATGATAACAAAACAACCTCTGTATGTCATATGGAGTTGTTGATTTAGAAGAAGATAGGTTAGAAGAATTTTTTGATCTTAGAACAAAACTTGATATTGCTTTGAAAAATATTGTTAATCTTAAAGATAAGTTACAGGAATATGATAACAACGATCATATCAAATCAGTAAATGTTTTTGTGGAATCTAAACAATATTATGAAGGTCTTGAAGCTAAGATCATCTCTCTAGGAGCATATATTGAAAAATCAGATAAGAGAAATGAAGAACTACTTCAAGAATTTAAAGAACAAGAAAATGGGTTGAAAGATGAAATTCTCACATTAAAGGATAAAGTGGAAGAAGGAGGAAGGGTTGAAGAAGGTATGAAGAAGAAATATCTAGAAAATGAAAAGAAATGTCAAAGAATGGAAGTTGAGGTAAACATCCTAAAATGTAAATTAGAAAAAAAAGTTAAACATTTGCGATTTCAAGACAATACTAAGATTTTGGATAATATTCTTTGTAGTCAAAGGTCTCTCACCATCAAATATGGTCTTGGTTTTCATGAAATTGTTGAAGGAGAATCTAGTTTACAAGCTGAGGCAAGGAATTTAAAGGGTAACAATGTAATTCCGAACAAAGAGATAAGAAGTCAACCAGATAAAAGATCAAGGAAAGTGAATCTTTAAAGAAACTAATTTAATCAATTCTCTCCTATGATTAATAATGTTGAATGTTTTTTACACAATATTTTGTCACACCTCCTGCACTTCCCTGTGACATACCCCTAAGTGCCTGAAAAATCACCATTATGTAGTGTACTCATTCATATATGAAACTCAGATCCCTCTTAAGACATTGATTTGAAAATGCCTTGAGCTTTCCCTAAAATAAATAGCTCTAAAGCCCTAATTTGAGAATCATCGCACTTATGAGACTAAAAACAACAAGGATCACCTATTGTAGTGCACTTAACCCACGATGGAATCGCTTTGTTCACTTGTATACCCGTGATGATCCCAAAAAGGTAATTTTCCCAAAGAGGATGAGAAGCTTTGTGATCTAGAAGCTTCCAGAGCGATGAGCTGGAGGTTGTTTGGCATAGATGAGGTCAAATTCTCCCAACTTGGCCTCTTTGTATTATCCCTATGAGCTACCTCCTTGAGATAAGGGCAAAATCCTATCTTTGGAGAGTTTCTAACTTCCTTTCCCAGCCTATATATTCATCCTCTCCCATTCCCAAATGGTTAGTCTATGCCTATTTCCACCCTTATGCTAAGATTGTGGCTATATGCTACTCATATGGCTTGGAGAAGGAGTGCTTGGAGAGCTTAGCTTTTCCCTAAATGTGTATGTTCATGTATCATTTAGCTTAACATTCCTTGATCAGTTAAGTATGTTACTTTCGAATATGCTATTTGTATTTGCATGCCTTGTTGTGTCTTAATCTCTTGTGCAGGTGCATAAACGTTGTGAGTAGTAGTAACGAACCCGTGACACAAGTGATTCATGATTTTCAACAAAGGAGTTCGAGATAGCATCAAAACGAGGTAGGCCATCTTCATTGTCTCTCTTTTCAATTGTAACTTAGGAAAGTTTCTGGTAGATTGTCACTTCGGTTGCTAGACCCACTCACTGGGAAAGAGGGATAATATATGTCTACAGAAAGGATTTACCAAAAATGTTTTATATGTCAAAATTATGGACACGTTGCAGCTAATTATAGAAGTAGATTGTTTCAATCAAAAGAAAATAACTGCTTCATAGAAATATCATCAGCTTATAGGTACTCAAGCTTCTTTAAAGAATATTGTTTTTCTTGTAATTGATTTGGTCACAAAGCTATTTATTGCAATAGAAGGAATATGAAACACAAATATTACTATTCCTATTCTCATACAAGATGTTTTCTTGTAAAAAGTTTGGGCATGTAGCAAAATAATGCAGGAAAAATATAGGGATCGCCTCAGACAACATGGAAAGTAGTTAGATAAGAATATTGATGTCAAAGGACCTAAAAAAGATGGATCTACCAACATTTCTCATAATAATTAGAAAGATGAATAAAAAATAAGGTGTGGTCTTGCTATCTACTCATTTGAAGAAGAATATGAATGGTACATAGATAGCCGATTCTGTCATTACATGACTGGAGATAAGAGTAATTTGGAGTATCTGAAGGAAAACCGATATGGTAAGGTTATTTTTGGAAATAATGCTCCAGGAAAAGATTTGGGAAAGGGTAGATCCAAAATTAATAAACGTAGAGGAGAATTTGATACTTTATTAGTTCAAGGGCTAAACAATAATATTCTAAGTGTAGGTCAAATGGTAGATAAAGGAAATGTAATTGTGTTTAAATCAACCAAGTGTAAGGTTATGGATGAAGAAACTAGAAAACTCATAGCAAGAGGATATAGAAACCCAGACAAATATATGTGCTTAAAGAACCAAATTCTCGTAGATATGAGGAGGCTTTAGACTTAAAGTAAAAGAAGATGGTGCCCATTGTAGTCCATTATTCTTAAAAAGGTACTTCTAACAATGAATGTAGAAGTGATGTGAGGTACATGACCTCATGAGAACAAAAGATGATTATCAGGTCCTCAGGATCAGTGATGCATAATGTTAGGGAGAGTAATACACATGTTTTATTTTGATAATGATTCCCATGGTTTTTTGATATTCATATATTACTGACAGTGCATCTGGTGTAGTAACGTGAATAGGTTCATACAATACATAGCCAGGGGGAGATGAAGTTGTGAAGCTTAAGTATTTTACTTCATGTACATGGATCCTATGAGGACAAGTCATGTATATACATGAGTTCTGATTTGAACAGTCGTGTATGTTTTGATATGATGAAGAAACAATGGGACAGACTCAAGAAAAGGCTCTGATATGGTTAAGAAAATTATCATTTGGTTTTCTTGTACTGATGATTGATGGTTATAGTCTGTTGATGCTAGTTAGAAATGGTTTTGGATATTTATGAGTTTTTTATGGCTTAATGGATAACCAATTGATGAAGATACTTTGTCCTTACTGATATATGAGATGATATTATTGTATCTAATAGTGAACAGTTGGCACAAGTTCAGGGGGAACATTTTCTATGCTTCTAATAATGCATTGTTGACATTATGTTTTATTTATAATTCCTTGGTACATAATGATGTTTATCAATGATGTTGTTGTTTATTTTGATAAGTTTATTGAATAATGATGTATGATTTGTGAATTATGGTTGATGTATGAAAAGATATGTTCCTTTGATGAACATTGATTGAGGCTATTCCTACTAAGGGAAAGAGAAAGTTAGACATGATGAGGTCAAGAGGGCGAGTTGATAACAAATATATATGGAAAAACTAATGTTGCATACTTGGTCACAGGTTGATGATATTGAAGCTAAATTTTCTTATCTTGCATGTCGATGATGATTTATTGTTATTGATATCTATGATGGAGATATTACATAGTATAATATGGTTGTTGAAGACTATCTTGGTTTTGTTCCCTCACTATAGATGTATTTGTTCTTGGTTATAAATGTCTTATTGTCATTTGATGTAAAGATAATGTAAATACCTATGATGTAATCATTGTAAAATTTAGTCATGTATGGACTATTATGGTCAAGTCATGTAATCTCATTTTGGGTGGATGATGTAATAATGAAGTCAAATATGTAACCCCACTGTGATTGGGTGATTGATTTAATTTTGAGTCATTGGTGACAAGAAAATTCATATTCACTTGATTCATGGAGTCATGTACTTAATTTCACATCCTTCAGAAGTTTCAGCATGTGCTGAGGAGAAGCACGGCCAGTATTCAATGTTCATACTCCACAGATCAGATCTACAATGCTCATGTCAACAATGGAGAGAAGCCTTCATTCAGCGTGGTCATCCATTTACCCTTAATGTCTAAAGGGGAGAGTAACTTGGTGTTTGAAATAATCTTGGTGCTTAAGTTGATGTGTTTTACATGTATTTATAGGTTGTGGTGACTAAACACCAAAGTGGTTTCCATCAAGTCCAAAGGGGAAGATTGTTGGCATTATGACTAATGTTTTGTCCTTGATGGAAACCTACTTGATGAGTTGTCTTTTGATGGAAACCTAATTAATGAACATGACAATAGGATGTGTATACATGTGACAAATAATTTGGTCAAGGGCATAGAAGTTCAAAGAATGAGGAATGACCAATATGAAGTTTGAAGAAGTATACACGGGTTCTGTGAAGAAAATCCACGTACATACGTGGGTATGAAGAAGAAAAGGTGCACATAGTTTCTGCACCATGGTATTCTAAATACGGAGGGTCTTTACCATAGCATTTACCCATCGTATTGAGCCCAACAATGGATATTTGATCCCATCAAAGAATACCATCGATATTAGTGTGGTTTTGACCTGTGGTATTGGACACGGTCTAAGCTATATAAGGAGATGAATATCAAAGTATTTTGGTGTGCAAGTAATGAATATTTCATGAATAGTTAGATCTGAAGCAATTGCACATGTAATGGGCTATTAATGATCTATTTGATCTGAAACTAAGTTTGCACCCAAGAATTTGATGATGGATTAGATCAAATTGATCTGAAATGACTATATTGATAGTGGATTTATTAGATCTGCAATATTTATGTCTGATGCATGTTTTGTTATGTATGTTAAGAGATGGTTTGTTCTGAAGATCTAATGTGCAACAAAGATATATGTGAAAAATTACAGATCTCTACTTGGGTTTGATAACTTGAAAGGTGCGTACACACATAGGTTTAATGTTGGTAAGTCGCTTATCTATTCAGATCTATACACGGGTTTGATTCATGAAAAGTGCATGTACATGCGGAAGTGTTTTGAAGAAAGCACATATATAAGCTAGGATTTTTGATGAAAAATATGTCTGATCGCTCTAATCAATCTTGTTGTGTTTCTGTTATGCGTCAATGAAGTCTTACTTGATGATATGGGTTTAACAATGATGATTGAAGTTGAATTGATTGAATGAAGAGTGATGATGTTTCTATCTATATGTGATGGTTTTGTGATTATTTCATAATGATTTAGTGGTTCAGGGTTTAACTTAGTGTGTGTTTTAGAATAGCAGTGATTCTATTTCAAGGTTCAATTTTTTGAGATCTATACACAAATATGCTTCAAGGAAGTGGCGTATACACGTGGGTTTACTAAAATAAAGTAGTGTATATATTCTGACATTTTATTGATCATGGTTTTTAGTTGGTTCATTAAGTTGATGCAATTCCTGGGTTTAGTATTGGTATTCTAGTTACAATGATCTAACTGCTTTGGTTGTTTGAGAATAAGTTGATTGATTTGGATCTCCATTCATTTAGTGATTGGTTGATTCAGTTGTTTCAATGATTGAGTGACTTTTTTCAGTGATAAGATTTAGTTTTAATATTTTGTATTGGGCTTAAATGATGGTAGTGGGTCCAGTCTAAATTTTTTATTAAAAGTGACCTACAAGTTGTGATGTTTTGTAACAAGTGGATCCAGCATGAAAATTTATGAAACATGGCCCATGGTGGTGCTAAGGGTTGGAGCCCTCAATGAGGGAGTCAAATCTTCCTTCTAGTGGTAGCTGGTAAATCAAATCAAGGGGTTGCATCTCCCTTCTAGTGAGTGTTGGTAAACAAGATCAGGGGGTTGGAGCTCCCTTCCAGTGGGTGTTGGAGAACAAAATAATGTTCTAGCCTTCTACAGGTGGGTTCCCGCGTACTGGTATGAGTCTGTACCAATAAAATATTTTAAATATTTCTTCATTATAATAAAATATGAAGACAAAGATGAAAACAATGGTGGTTGTTTTCCCACATTGGGTTCCAACCTAAAAATACTTGTGTTCATGTGTGTTGATGTGTTTCTTATGTATGATGGTTTATTATGTTCTTATTGCACATGGTTACTATGTAATTAATGCCCATTGAAGTACTGATACACTTTTTAAGTTAAACATATGATGAATTAACTGAAAAGTAAGTAAACTAGATATACACTAGTTGTCTACAAAAAAGTCGCATACATACACAGGTTTCTTTCAGTAAATTCGCGTATAAAAATCAGAGTAAGAAAAGAAAAAGTTTTAGTGGGATCTAAATATAGATTCACTCCCCCTCTTAGTATTTTTTGCATAATCTTTCTATTTCTATGTCCACTTTAATGATGGTTGGATCTACTTTCCATTTGCAGCTCTGTTCTTTCGACAAAATGTGCACAACTTTTTGCTTCCCATTTTTGTGTAATGTATTGAACCTCACATATGGTTCTTCTTCTGGAGTTTCTTCTGAATGAGGATTAAAATTTTATGTACCTACAAAGCTAGCTAGTTGATGGGGCTTAGAGGAATTGTAATAGTTATTTATCCTTTCATCCTCGGGCCTAAAAAAAGTCCTACTTGGCTAGCTAAAATGAATCCTTGCACAACATTCTTGTTCTTCCTTTGGCTTCCTTTCTCAAATGGTAGAGTGCTCCAAGTATTCTCTAAGTGTGCAATAGTATGAGAGAATATAGAGAATACAGAGAGAGATACAAAACTAAACTGACAAAAGGTTGTGAACTAATTCTCAATAGCCTTTTTATCATTGAGGCCTCTATTTTCTTCATTTTCCATTACTTTTCCTTCAATTTTCTCCTCACATGCAACCTTTTACCTTTGAAATTCAATTTTTCCTATTTTCCATTATTTTCATAAATAATATGCCAATTAATTCCTATTTTCCTTTTCAATTCCTTTGCCATTTCCTTTGTCGATTTTCTTAGCCATAATAAACCATATGAACACCCACTAGGATGTTTTTATCAACATTCAGCTTGGAATAAGTGCCCCATGACCTTGGTCTTATTTTTTCCTTTACTAACTTTATTACATGAACTTTAACCCACGGTTGTTATAGACCCCTCCTCCTTAGGGGAGCACAATCCTCGATGTTTGATGACACCTATAACCAGCAACACCAATGAAGATAAAAATAGAATGCTCAATGAGCTTTATATCTTAGATCAATCTAGTATTTACAATGAAAAATATACTGAAAAGGAAAACCAACATGACAAACATACCACTTATTAGAGATTTATAACTCAACTCATTGTAGTATTTACAATGACAAACATACATAAATATGTACATGTACCAAAACTCATTTGGCTCCACTGGAAAATATTGAAGGATACATTCCCACATTTGATTATTCATATACCATGTTTCTTCATTCGGACTAAAGTGCTTCCACTACACTTTAACTTTCTCTATTGCTCGATTTTAGAGCATGAGTTGTTTCCACTGCCAAATGCACTGAGGTTTTAGCTGGAATTATTCTTTTGGCTCCACCTGTAATACAGACCAATAGATCACATGATACATCCTTTACATATATTTTAAGTAATGAAACATGGAAAACATCATGGAATTTCACTGTCAACTGCAGTCCAAGTCTGTAGGCCACTTGTTCAATTCTATGAAGGATTGTGAAAGTCTCGCAATACTGAGGTATCAACTTCACACATGAACCAATCCTCAAGGATCTATTCTTAGGCTTGATGCACAATTACACATGTTCCCCAACTTGAAACTACTTAAATTTCCTATGTTGGTCTGCATAACTCTTTTGTCTATCTCCTGATGTCCTTAGATTCTTCTTGATAACATACATTTCCTTTTCCATCTTTGCCAACATGTCTGGTCCTATGAACGCCCTATTCATTGGATCACTCCAGCTGATAGGAGTATTACAACTCCGCCCATAAAATTCCTTAAACAAAATCATCCTTAGTGAGTCTTGATACCTATTGTTGTAAGCAAACTCTACCAGTGGAAGATACTCTTCCTACTTCTACTATTGATGCATAACATACATTCTCAACATGTCCTTCAGAATCATGTTGACCCTCCATCTATGTCCATATGTATGTGGATGATAAGCAGTGCGTAGGGCCAACTCTATACCTAAACCTACAAATAACTCTTTTGAAAACTTGGAAATGAACTTGGCATCTCTATCTGACACAATCTTCTTCGAAACACCATGCAACATCACTATATCTCTAATGAATACCTGGGCTACCTCACTAGTTTAATAAGTAGACTTAACCACTATGAAGTGAGCTACCTTAGTCAACCTGTCAACCACAACCATGATAGAATCATGTTGTTTAGATGTCTTCAACAAACTTGTAATGAAATCCACATCAATGACCTCCCATTTCCATTCTCAAATAAGAATCAACTATAGTAAACTACTTGGATGCTCACACTCTGCCTTTACCTATTGACTCCAAACACATTGCAATGAAATCAACTACCTCTTTCTCCAAATTCAGCCAATTGTAGAAATTATTCACCACTATCAATGTATTATGTTATCTTAGGTCACATGAATATGACTTAACATGAAATTCCCACAAGATAATATTCTTGAGCTCAATACTTTCCAGCACATAGATCCTGTCCCTAAATCTAACCAAATCATATACCCTGAGATGAAAATCTAGATCATGTTCACTTATACCCTGCTGTTGTAATCTGTGCCTAAGCTCCCTATACATGCCATCGTGTTGTCCCCCCAATAAGATCTGATCTTGTAAATGTATCCCATATGAACTCATACATGTTATGTGATTTACCTACTCTCTTCTCCTAAGAGAACCTGTAACCTTGTTCTCTTTTCCCTTAATGTACTTGATATCGAAATCAAACTCATTAAGCATTTCCATCCACCCAGATTTCCTAGCATTCATATTAGGTTTTCCAAATAAGTATCTCATCCCATTGTGATCACTCATTAGAATGATCTTTCTGCCAAGAAGGTAGTGCCTCCACATATTCAATGCATGAATGGCCACTTCCAACTCAAGATCATGTGTCACATAGTTACACTCATGCTCATTCAATTTCCTTGACTCGTAGCATACCACTTGTCCCTCCTACATTAGGACTCCACCATGTCCTCTCTTCAAATAATTTGTACATACCATGAACTCTTTATCTAGAACTACAATATTTAGAACTAGATAATTTATAAGAAACTACTTTAACTGCTCAAAAATTATTTCACAGTCCTTTGTCCATTGAAATTAATTTCCTTTCCTCTACATTTATCTAATAGGATAAGAAATCGGTGAAAAGTTCCTGATGAATCTCTTGTAGTAACCTGCTAATTCCATGAACGATCTAACCTCATCCACATTTATAGGAGCTTATCATTCCATGATAGCTCTTATATTTTCTAGATCCACTTCTATGCATTCCTTGGAAACAACATTCCCCAAGTAATAAACTTTTGTTTGAAAGAAACTACACTTGCTAATCTTGGCATACAATTGATGCTCTCTTAGAAATATCGATATTTCTTCTATGTGTTCAACCTGCTCTTTCTCATTCTTATAATATATCAATATATCACTAATGAATATAATAACAAAATTTTCCAAATAAGGACACAACATATTGTTCATCAAACACAAGAAAGTAGTTGGAGCATTAGTCAACCCAAAAGAAACCACAACAAACTCATAATGCGCATACCTGGTTCGGAAAGCAGTCTTGCATATGTCCTCTTCTTTAATGCATATCTATTGATATCCATATCTCAAGACAATCTTTGAGAACACTGTTGTTCCCTTCAACTGGTCAAACAAGTCATCGATCCTCAACAATGGATACCTGTTCTTGATCGTCACCTTCTTCAACTGCCTGTAATCGATGCACAACTTGAGAGTAACATCCTCCTTCTTCACAAACAACACTGGTGCACCCCAAGGAGATTCACTTTGTCTTATGTACCCCATGTCAAGCATTTCCTTCAACTACAAATTTAATTCCACTAACTATTGATATGCATTCGAACCCTTGCTTTCTCCAACTCAACCTGTTTCCTAGTTTTATTCACCAACTTGGGAGGTGCACTTGTGTGCTACATCACCCACTCACGCATTATAATGATGGTTTTATGAACAACCTTGAGAGATTTAGCATTATCTTTGCACTTATGCTACATATCGTGCAAGATGACAATTGTTTTTTGCATAGTGACAAGCTACTTGTAGAGGCTTTTCATGGTATCTCCCAATGTTGATATGTCACCAAGTATGAGTGTCGTAATCTTTTCTAGATACACCTATGTGGGAGTTCATTTCTAGGCATATTCTTGGATTCGTTCCACCTCTTTCCTTACCATCTGTAAGTTCTATTCCATTTGTATGTCCTCATCCATGAGATAATTTGTGCTTGACTTGGTAGCACTTGCGAAGGCAAAGTTGGTTGCATCAATGGATTTTGGATTCCTCTTGGTATTTGTCCTAATGATTTCTCTAATGAATGCAAGAGATGTGAGATCATCTGGAAAGTGTTTCTTTCTCTCTTGTATAATCTTCTTTTGAAGCTCATCATAGGGTAGATTGTATGTATCCTTGCCTAGACCATCATCAAGAGGAACATGGATGGTCTGGTCAAGGATTCTTGTTCCTTTCCTTTTCCATTGCCTTTGCCAATTTCCTTAGCCATATGAAACCAAATGAACACCCACTAGGACATTTTTCCAAACATTCAACTTGAAATAAGTGCCCCATGACCTTGGTCTTATTTTTCGCTTTATTAACTTTATTGCATGAACTTTTAACATGTAGTTGTTATAGACCCCTCCCCCTTATCGGAACACCATCCTCGATGTTTAATGACACCTATAAACACCAAGACAAATGAAAATCAAAATAGATTGCCCATGGAGCTTTATATCTTACCTCAATTCAATATTTACAATGAACAACGTGCTGAAATGAAAAACCAACATGACAAACATACCAATTATTGGAGATTTATAACTCAACTCATTGCGATATTTACAATAACAAGAATACATAAATATGTACATATAACAAAACTCGTTTTCATCCACTAGAAAACAATGATGGATACATATCCCACATCTAATTAGTCATCTCTAATGTAGCTTCATTGGGCCCAAAGTGCTTCCACTACACTTCAACTTGCTCGATTGCTCGGTTTCGGAGCATGAGTTTTTTCCACTACAAAATGCATTGAGGCTCTAGTTCAAATTCTTGTTTTGGCTCCACCCATAATACAGACAAATGAAGCCCATGATCAACATCCTTTACATATATTTTAGATAATGAAACATGGAAAACATCATGGACTTTCATTGTCGGGCACAGTGCAAGTCTATAGGCTATTGGTCCAATTATCTCAAGGATCTCAAAAGGCTCGCAATACTGAGGTGCAAACTTCGCACATGATCCAATCCTCAAGGAGATCTTCTTGGGCTTGATTCTCAAGTACACATGTTCCCCAACCTGAAATTCCTTAAATTCCCTGTGCTGGTTTGCATAACTCTTTTGTTTGTCCTATGTTGCCTTTAGATTCTGCTTGATAACCTGCATTTCATATTTTGTCTCTACAAACATATCTGCTCCTATCAACATCCTATTCACTGGATCAATCTAGCTAATATCAGTATTATAAATCTTCCCATAAAGTTCCTTAAACAGACTCATCCTCAGTGACTCCTAATACCCATTGTTGTAAGAAAATGCTACGAGTGGAAGGTACTCTTCCCACTTCTACTGCTGATGCATAACATACATTATCAACATGTCCTCTAGATTCTTGTTGACCTTCTCTGCCTATCCGTCTATCTGCAAATGATAAGTTGTACCGAAGGAAAACGCTGTAACCAAACATGCAAATAACTCTTTCAAAAACCTGGAAGTGAACTTGGCATCCTTGTCTGACACAATATTCTTTGGAACACCATGAAACCTCACTATATCTATAATGAATACCTGTGCTAGTAGACGTAACCACTAGAAAGTGAGCTACCTTAGTAAACCTGTCAAGAACAACCATGATATGTTGGGTTGTGTTATATTCTTTCCACGACTAGCTACCCTAGTTAACTGGGGGTTAAAGGGGGGACAAAGCCCCCCCTTCATTGCACCGATTGTGTAGTGTGGGTGTCACAGGGGGTTTGAGGGGGCCAAGTAGCCCCCATATATGGGGTTTGGGGCAGTGCCTCGAGGAAAATTTTTTAGACGCTATATTAGGTTGGGTGGATGTATGTATGGTTTTGTGTATGGTTTTCGTACATGGTTTTGGATGCGATGTTTTTCGTTTCATAGTATTAGATGCTTTGGCATTTATAAATATGTATTGTAACATTGAAAGGAACATAAGGAAAAATGAAGCTCGTAGTCCCGGTTTTGGGATCCAAGGGAAAATCTATGTGTATATGTGTTTTATGTATTATGCTTTCAAATTATTTATTTTATGCATTTTAGAATTTATATGCAGGTAACTTTTGTACGGGGTTAAAACCTACATTTGGTATCAGAGATGTTTTGGCTTCAAGGGGATGCCTTTGTTGCTTAGGGCTTTTACTTAGGCCTGTGGTAGACCTTGTTCAGTGGGAGATCTACCGGATCAATTCTGGTGGTGAAAGAAGATGGCGAGCAGTGGAAAGATAGAGATAGAGAGATATAATGGTCAAAGTTTTGAGTTATGGAAATTCAAGATGGAGGATCTGTTGGTGGATAAAGATTAGTGGATCATAGTAGATCCAGGTACTAAACCAGTGAGAGTTTTCGATGAAGAATGCACGAAGTTGGATCAGAAGGCAAAGATCATAATACGATTGTGTGTATCAGATTTAGTATTTATGAATGTATCAGGGGAAGCTACGGTGAAGGATTTGTGGGACAAGTTAGGGAATTTGTGCCAATCTAAGTCTCTGGTGCATAAATTGTTCCCACAAAAAAAGCTGTATAACCTGAGGATGAAAGATGGAGACTTGGTGACAGAGCATCTGAATGCATTTAATATTGTGGTAAGTCAATTATTGTCTATTGATATTAAAATTTCAGATGAAGATAAGTGCATTAGTTTGTTGTGTTCTCTACCAGATTTGTGGGATAGTCTAGTTATTGCAATAGGTAGCAATGCAACTACCTTGCAGTTTGATGAAATAGTCTCATCTGTTGACACCTAATCCTCAGTGATTGGGGGAATTGAATGTGAACAGTCATCGAGAAGATGAACTGAACAATCACATTCATGTATATAATATATAGCTGGCTAAATGAATAAATGAATTAGTTTTTTGGAGTTACTCCTGGCCTAACATGGTATCAGAGCATAGGTCCCAAGTTCCTTTTTTAGGCGTCCCTTGTAACTCCTCTGTCCCTTACTCTGCCATAACGCATCTGTATGCTTATGCATCTGTTGGTTAATGCCTGACTTGGTTAACGCCTGACAGAGAATGCTTGTCGCATGCGTTGGTAACAGTTGAATTCAGATTGCTTGCAGTCCTTCCAAATCACCTGCCCTCGCAGCGTCATGAAGGTCTTGGCTTATCTGAGAAAACTATATTCTTCTTGCTAGACTTTGTTGAAACTTTAGGTTGTGGCTTCTCATAATTTTTCTTCTGTTTCGATTTTGTTGCATTTTTGGTTTGCACCTTCTTATAATCACCTGAAAGATCTATCTTCTGAGAGGATTTTGTCAGAGATTTGGGTTGCACCTCCTTGTCAACCTCTCGAAGATCATTCTTCCACCTGGATTTTGTTGATGCTTTGGTTTGCGTAAACATGATTCTATGAAAGTCGTTGCTTCCTTCGCTCGCTGCAAATTGAAAGAATCTGCATACAATAGACCACTGTTGAATGGTGAAAGAAAAGGCGTATTTGTTTGTTGGTTTTCAGGGTTTAGAGATGACAGGAGCACATAACTGCAAGGTATCTGCTGGTGAAGCGACGAGAGGGTCTCTCTCCTCCTAAAATCCATGCGTTCCATCACTATTTTGTTTATTTGCATCTGGTAAATAGAGAGTTTGCTCACTGTTGTCGGAGATTACAATAGGAGACTGTTGAAGCCCCGTGCCATGAAATGAATTAACATGCTGAATTACATTATAATCATCTGGAAAGGAGAGCTTCTCACCATTCCTTTTCTTACCTTGGCCATCACTTTTGTTTGCTTAAACATGAAGTGGATTTTAATGAATGGAATGGTGATATCTATGGTTCGAACAACGATAAACCAAACCATATTTTTGACAGTTACGAGAAGTCATTTTTCCGACAGCTTTGGGAGATTTAATTTGGCCAGAGCTAAGATCAAGTCTTCAGATTAACACAAATGCTAATTATTCATATATATGCAGTATATACTATGGTAGCATTCATTATTTATGTATATGCGCCTGTTATGTGATAGCTATGATACGGTGATAGGGTTTAAACAAAAGCGCTAAAATTGTTGTTGCGGTGATATATATGGTGATAGAATGGTTATCAATATTTGTTTCAATGATGAATGATATATAAATGGCATAGCAGAATTCTATCCCTGCTCAGATTTTGGATGAATACATTTTCATATCAGAATCTTTTTTTTTTAGCAGCAAAAGTTTTTTAAGAGCAAATTTTTTTCCATTAGAAGTATTAGTCTATCAACAGAAGTTTTTTTTTTTATATCAGCAGAAGCAATCTTTTACAGAATGCATTCAATCATCTCTATGATAGGAATAGTTCTCACTGGCAAGGAGAACTATCCTGACTGGTCCCGGATGGTACAACACACCCTCATTTTCAATGAGCTGTGGAAAGGAGTGTGTGTCGGAGAAGGAGACACTGACCCAGAAAAGCCTACATCAGACAAAGAGCTCGCCATCTGGGAAAACAAGAACAGTAAAGCGTATGCATTAATC
>APFE031313037.1:0-13030 GCA_000404065.3 Pinus taeda | reverse complement strand
ATAGAATCCCTCTATTGTTATTTTTGTGGCTTTATATTATTATTGTTAGGTCAGCTGGGTTATATTGTGACTCCTTAAGACTCCTATATATAGAAAGGAGGTTTCATTTGTATCATCTAAGAATTGTTCATTTAAGTAATGTAAAGGAGGTTGTCCACTCGAAGAGGCTGAATTCTAAGGCGTTGATCTCTCTTTTCTATATTTTCTTGAGCTGGTTCATAACATTAACCAAGAAGTAAAAAAAGTAGACAGTAAGTGAGAAAAATATAAAAGTCAACAATGCAATTTGCATAGTCCTATGAATTAATTTACGTATCAAATTCTCATTTTAAATTCTATAGATAGACATAAAAGGAGTATATTGGAGAACTGAATAGAGTGATAATAGTTATTTTTACAAGAAGAAAAAATGAACTTTCCCAATTCCAAACAAACTTTGAGTACATTATATAAAAAATGATGTTTAGAATAAAAGATACACCATGAGTTGGGAACACCAAATTAAACTTGTAGAGACAAATATTCAAAATAATCCAAATGAGGCTATAATTGTTAAGGTCCAAGACCAAGGAATAAAATTTGTATCCATGTAGGGTCCAACAATAGCTAGAGAAACAAAAACCTTGGGTTGTGTGATAAGAAACATAGTTAATCTATGGTAGTGGACCATGGAACATCAAGAATATGTAATAAAATTGAAGGTGCCAACATGTGGAAGCAAGATGTTGAAGACTTACCTTCTGGAAAATAAATACACCTTCTGCAGAATAACTACATCCTCCTTACATTATAAATTACATACCTATGTCCAAAATCACGTGAATAGGGGTTATGACCTTAAAACCTAATTACACAGAGTATTGAAAGGCATTATATAACCAAAGAACAAATGCAAAATAAATATACTTGATAATTGGATATGTTGTTGCATATTTTCCACATTTGCAAACACCAAAATATAAGAATTATAGAATAGTATTACACTACAAGAAAACCTTTAAAAAAAACTAACACTGAACAAATAGACTATAAATATTATGAAAACTTTAATGTTTTCTAATGGTCAAGGAAATACAAAAGCGGAAAAACCCACCATAGTTAACACAAAGTCATAGTTAGGGCTTAATGTGGCATGACTAGAATTTTGATTTTTGCAAGTAGAGTAATATATAAATACAAAGTGATGGGAAGCCCTGACAATTTTTGTATCGATACCAAAGACAATTTCACCTATGAATTTTGTGATAAAACTTGTGAGCTTACAAGAATTAGGGAGACAAGATAAAACCTTACTCCATTACCACAATTCTTGAAGCCCCATTTAAATTAAGAAGTATACATTACTTTTGTAAGGAGAAGGGAAACCCAGTTGATTCATCTAGAAACTATCTAGTACTATTATGTGAAATAAGTCATTATTTTCATGCCAAACTTGTAATTTAGATAATTTCAGTATGCAAATTATTGAAAGTAGAAAACTAAATAGCTAGACTCGACCAAATTGTATAAGAGGTAGAAGATACCAATGGAATTCACATGTTCCAAGTAAGCACTAGTGATTACAAATGTTATGTTGGAAGTATTAAAAATATGTAAGTAGTCATATAAGCCAAAATCAAAACTAGACAATGACACTTTACAAACTAATACACCTAAGCTCTGCTTAAGAAAGTGTAAAAAATGAGAAAGAATAAGATTGGGAGAGGTATAGAAAGTAATTTTCATTAACCCTAGTTGTGTGTTTCAATATAGAGCATTGCAAATGTACTTACAAAAGAGGCATTGCATGTCCCTTACAAAAAAAAATGTCAAAGTGTAGTGAGTGGACTAATGCCAATACCATTGCATTCATACATCCCATATGAACGAATAAAACATATGCAACATAGGTTTTGAAGGATTTTTAGTTAGGGCCCTTAACTACCATATGAATGCACCAACATATGGATTAATAACATGACTTGGTATTTATCTTTATCAGATAGTCTCATGAATATGATTCAAAAACCATCGTAAGAATTTTTCTTCACAAGGCATAATGTTCATATGAGTAAAATTTATGAATACAAGGAATAGTCTTAAGGACATAAAAAAATAGTTTATAATGATTTATTATCATGAGTTAAGACCAAAATTCACTACAACATGAACGAATGGACATGAATATATAACAAAGTCAAAACAAGTACCATGGAATGCATATGATGGGAAAAAAAAAGATCTCATTTTAATATGGAAAAAATAATAAAGTGAAAGATCCACTGAATTTCAAAATAGTTATCCATGGGCTACATGAAAAAGTTAAAATTGATATGAACAAGATGGCAAATAATAAACAATCATTTCGTCTACATAATTTGTTGAGACAGTGAGAGGAATAAAATCAAAATTTCTTACCTTTTCATCTAATTATAAGACAAAAAAAAAATTGTTATTAGAGATGTAGGTTCAAAGTGAATCTTAAGGGTCAAACCAGAGGTGAAGTTATTTTGCAGAAAACAAAGGTATTTTGTGAAAAAAAAATTGTTCTGAAAAGTTAAATTAGTTTTGTCATAATGGTGTACAAAACTTAAAGGCTTGTGCACAAACTCATAGTTCAAAACTAATAAAGGTAATGTGTAACACAAAGAATACATGAATGATAAAATATCTACTAAGTCTAATGATAAGGAGAGTTAATCTAATCGTAGAATAGGAGATAAAGTGTTATCTCCTACAACATAATTGTTGGAAGAAAAAACTGATTAAGGGATAAACTCGGAAGAGGATCACAAATATGTTTCTCCAGTAAATAAACCATCCTTAGATATTTTTTTTAAGGATTGGCTATGCTGACTTGAATAAGAAAAGTGTACAATGGTGTGTTGGTAATAAATATTCCAAAAGTACCAAAATTTCTTGTGTTAATTTAAATATTATATTAAGAAAGTAGGGAAACTAATATTGGTTCATATACAGATTGAAAGAGAATGAAAGATTGATATATAGAGGACCCACACAAAAGATGGAATGGTCATGCTAATATTACTAGAAACACATAATAACAAAATACGTCGCTCCATTCATGGTATGGAATGCAATAAGAGTACAAAGAGAAATCTAATAACGGCTGTTGCAGGGGGGTATTACACATAGTAGTACATAGACTATTAAATGAATATGGAATTAAAGTACACCTGAACTCCAATAGGGAGGTTAAAAATGATAGAAACAAAAAGTATAGATACAATGAACAATACCCAATAAAGGAATACCTTCGTTCATAATTCGAAATAATCAAGAAAATAAATATAGTATAAATTTCATCAATATAAATTGAAATATTTGGTGGTAAATAAGCTAGAAATGCTTTAAATTTAAAATGGATTATTGAATACCTACTATTTTGAAGTATATTATTCTATTTGATAGGGATAGGATGGAAAATTTTATTTTGACTAAACATGTTATGAACATTAGTCTATGCGCATTGTCCATTCATTAATGTTCTACTTACTCCTTGTAGTAAAATAATTTAAGGGATATGATCCCCTAGATGTTAAATTAAATAATTTTACAGGGAAAGGATGTCATTAGCTAGATATTTTTTATTAAGATAGAGAGGTGGAATGAAAAGTCATAAATAACATGCAGTTAATATTATATTGGAAATGGTATGAATTGTTGGTTTCCTAGATAAAGCGTAGATGTATATTTTTTTTATATGATAGAATTGTTATGAAAGAGTTTTATGAACATGGTTAAAAGGTTATATAGGGATGTAAACTACAAAATACTACTTAATATTGTTAAATCAAAGTAAGCAATAACATAAATCATGTAATAAAATATTTTTTAAGGTGGAGAATCAATGTAGAACAGGTACCTATTAACTACATTAGGTTAAGCTTAAAGATCAATGTTTCACTCCTTACTTGAAGATGAGTCCTAAAATATGGAGAAATTAAGAGAAACCACAATATACTAAGTGTAAGGATGCAAAAAAGGTTGTGGAAATAATTGTTTAGAATGTAGGGATTGATTGATATTCAAGAAAAATTAGAATGTTATGTAGTTCCTCTGATAAAAAATAAGCGGGGACATATGAATCAAATCAACAAGTCATGAAAAACATTTATCTTTTTAGGGATAGTATTAAGAACATAAAAACAAAAAAATTGGAAAACGAAGGTTAAATAACTTAGTATATAGTTATAATTGTATAAAACTAAAATTCAAAATTACATAAATTATTAAAAGTGCTACTATTCTATGGAGGAACAGGGAAAATTGGAGAAAAACCTTGTGGATATTCTCATACAAGAAAGATATAAGTTGGATAATAGGGTCTCGGTAAGCCTTATTTGCTAGTAAACTTATGAAAAGATGCATATTGAGGAACTTAATGGTACAAGAACCTTATAACCATCCTTCCATGTTAGGTATTGTTAAAACAAAACTTTGTATATTAAATTTGTATTTCAAAATGAAGATATTATTATAAGTGATTGGGATTTTCTGCAAGAAATTTATACATGAGTATACTTAAATTAAAATAATAGAATATGAAAGAAATAATTAATTTAACAAATAAATAATACAAATTATTCTTATATACAAATGATCTCCAAACTGAATTATGCAAACATACTCTAGAGATTCATTAGATAAATTTTAAATACATTCAACCGTATGAGAAGGGTTGAACCCATCAATTAGTAGTATGCTCTAGGTTGGGCATAAAGAAACTCAAAAATTCCAATAGTTTAAAAGATGAACCATGACCCTACCTATAAAATAAAGTAGTATGAAATGAGGTTTCTACTTGACAATATAATCCATAATTCTATAAAGAGAAACACACGAGGAATTCTCAAATTCAAGCCTATTTCAATAAGACATTATTGGCAGTGCCCTTGTAAATGCATATATGTGATAACAAGAAAAAAAAGTTAGTAACCAATTCTAAATTAAGAATAAGTGTATGGTCATATAAGTGGGAAACCTACTAAATACGTAATATGTCACTAATAAATTGTGATCAAAATAAAAATAATCACATAAATAACAAAGTAAGTAAATAAATTAAAGATTACTAGATTGAAAATAAAAGTAATGACGTGTTTTTTACTATTCAAAGAATTAGGAAAAGAATAAAGCATTCAATAATAGTGTTGAAAGGAGGTTTCAAGCATCAAATCTATGGAAAAATGGGTAAGGGTGAAGTTAACTAAGGAAAAAAGAAAAGTGAAAAACTTGTAAATCCTTAAAAGGAAACTGCAATAGACCTTGAAATGGGAAAATAAATCCTTTATGGATTAGGTCTAAAGGATGAAACCTATATCAATTATATATGAATTACACATTACTATAAATAATTTGGCCAATTAATTAATTTTATAAGTGTTGTCTATATATAAAAGATTTAACTAAGTGAGTCAATTAATAGATAGCTAAAGATTGGTTCAGTGATGCAGTACTATACATAAGTGAATGATGAATAGATTTCCAAGTACAGGCTAATGAAACTGTGAAAAGAAAAAAATGGTATCACATAACAAACCAAAAATTAAAAAAAATATGGCCAAAGCATGTACCCATAACTATGAAAAGAAAATCTTTTAACATAGATTTTTTCTAGTTGATGTACTTTTCAAATATATATCTATATATTTGTGTGTGTGTTTGTGTAAGAGAGAGAATATGTTCAAATTTGATGAAGATAAATATAATAATCCAGTGTGTGTTGTAGTAGGTGTGAATAACAATGCAAGGGGAAAAGACCCCATGGTTATGCATAGGAGTAAGATGCATATAATCTTCTACAATGTAGGACAAACTAAAACACTCAAGGGATAGAGTTAAAGGAAAATAATGGATGAGGGTAAAAAGTAATGTTGTAGATATATGAAGATATATGTTGTTTTAATCAAGAAACTAGAGTAATTCAAGTTACTCCCTAAATTACTTGTGATGGTATTGTGAATTATTAATTTGTTTAGACTTTGTACTTATAAAAAGGCAGGAAACAAGTTGTATAACAACCATGATGGACTTAAATAAATCCACATCTGGCGCAACATTGAAAAAAATATAATAGATCTAAAATTTTTAGGGGCAAGAGGTTGTCTTACACTTGAGTTACACGTGACTAATGAATATTTGGGCTTATCATATAGAAAAGACATCATAGAATGCTACCTGGTATGGTAGGTCATTAGTTGTGACTCATAATAAAAATAAAGGTGAGTAACTAGTTTTTAATTATTATTGTTGTTGAGTAAATGACATGATATGAAATTCATAATTTCAACTAGGTAAATATTGCAAAAGAAACATTGGATGGATTCCATATCACTTGACACATCAAGTGGGAAAATGTGCAAAGGGAGTCATTTTTATTGTTTATGCGCTATACCAATGTTGCTAACTCTTGTTGGGTATATGTTGATAACCTTGTTAGTTGAAGGTCGATGATCCTTTGTGGAATGCATAAATGATAATGGGAAACACTTGTTCCACATGTATGGGAACATGTTAGGAAATGAATTGGATTGAGAGAAAGGAGTAGGTTTGACTCTAGAATTGAGCCATCACTGAAAATAAAGCGAAATGGAATGCCATTAGCACTAAAGAGAAAATTTAAAAAATAATAATGATAAAAATGTGGGAGGAATTTCCTTCCTTTCTTTAGAAAATAGGGAATTGAGGAAAAACTGAGGATACTGTTTACTTCAAGGGGGCAGGGAGATGTAACACTCCTATTTATTGATATTTTAGGCATGGTTATTATTAGAATTTTAAATTATTGTTGGAATTAATGGCAATGGAAGTTAGTATGGAAACTAATTATGTGTTGATTTAATTATGTTTTATTTTATTAAATTAATAAATGATGCCTCTCAAGAATATTTTTGAAAGAGAACTAGAGTATTAGAAAGTACTTGCAAACTCATGAAAACTTATTTAGTGGTTAAAGTCCACACGGCAGACCTTCCCTTAATGTCTCCTAAAAATTCCTAGCAGAAATTTCTTAAAAACATTAACATAATGGGAGAGAAAGATTATGTAAGTTACTTAGCTAGAGAGAAATGATAATTTGGGTGAAAATCATAATAAATAACAATGGGAGATAAAGGCATAATTTTAAGAAGAAGAATTCTTTTTTTTCAAATTAAAACAAGAGGCATAGGTAGAAGGAGTGAAAAACTTAATGTAGGATGGTGCTAAAAATTTGATGGGAAGAATTTATAAGAGAAACCACTTAGGAACCAAAGAGGTTGTTTATTCTTTAAGGCAATAAGGGTCAAAGCTCAAGGGGAAATGTTGGAGACAATTCATGGTTGGGTGGAACATGATATGTTCCTAAGTATTTCCCATAACAGTACTTTTGGTTAGATGATTTTAGATTTTATTAGTTTATGTTGAATTATATATTTATGCCAATGTTATTATTGTTGTGAATTTTTGTTGAAAGTTGTTGAAATTGTATAGATTGTTGTAATAGACCCAATTACCATAATAACAAATTTTTTTCTATGCTATTATAGTAAGAAAAAAGCCTAACATGACCTTGATGTAGGTGTTGGTACACTTATGTCAACAAAGAAGAAACAACCCACACCAAGCCTCTTCACACAATGCTAGATATTTTGGATGATTGTTCTCGAGGGTTTTAAGGCTCCATTGACCTTTGGCCTCCTCCTCCTTATGAAGAAGAAAATGATTATCTATCCCAAACTAAACTATATCTAATTATCCTATACTAAGTTAAATAATATTTAAATCTACCCATTCATGTTAGGATAATTAAGTTAAAATAAACAAAATTAAAAAAAATATTAAAAATCCTAACCTAAGTGGATATAACAAAATTTTAAAAGTTAGATTAATGTTATGAAATCAGATTTATATTACACCATTTACAATATGATTCAAAAATAAAATAAGGAAAGAACAATTATGTAATTATCATAATAAGAAATAATGAGACAATTATAATAGAATGACTATATTCCTTTTAGTAAAAAAGAAAAAATGAATGTGAATCCTACTATTCACAGAAGAAATAATTAACTATTTTCTTAATGTAATAATGAACAAAATGAAAACCTTTGAGAAAACATGAAATTCATAATGTTAGGTAAACATAGTATTAGACTTTTTTTCTTTACAAATCTATTATACACTAAGAAAATATAGAGAACTACTCTAACTAAATTATAGTAAATGCTTGGTCAAGGGTTCTGGAGGAAAGAGTATTAAAAATTAATGATATTTTTTTATACGAAATTAATGCCTTCATTAATAATTAATGAATCACATCATCAAATCATCAAGTCAAAGCTGAAATGAATAACTCAGATAGCATTCTAAATGAGCAATCCATTGTAGATTCATATATAAAAAAATGATAGTATAACTAGCTTAACAATCTTTCACGCCAACTATCATAATCAAATTGTTCTTGTTAGGAAACCAGTTACTAAAGATGAACAATTGATTTTTAAAAGTTAAATAGACAATTCTGAGTAGGTAAAATTTAAATGATATAAAAATGTAACTACAGGAATTCGTTTGCTAGTGTATGAAGTACACTAACATGCACAAATATATTTTGAAAATTGCAAGGTATCACACAATTATAACAATTACTATGGAAATAAAAGCACACAAACACTAATGGAATCAAACCACATCAATATATCTGAAGGTATCATTCATTCTAGAGTCAAAGAAATAAATTCTCTATTTCAAAACAATTCTTCTTTCACCCTACAGGTCTCATACCTCCTCTATTCAAAATGAGAAGTTTATATACAAATGTTTTTAATAGTCATATCTTATCATAATTAAGACTTGAAATTGTATTATTACAAAAATAATGGAAATTATTTTTGTTTTGGTCTCATGGCTAATAAAAAGCTAACAACTAAGCACACAAATAACTGACAATAGATATCTTGCTAGAAGGTTCCAATTTCAAGCATATACATCACATGAGAAAAGAAATAGTGTATATAACCAACAAAATCAACTATAATAAATATAAAAAAGTAGTTAAGGAAAAGATATAATACAAGATAAGGATGTTACAGAATTTAAAATTATGTTACATATCTTTTTTAATTTTATAAAATTGACATCAAAACAAAATCATACATCATCAACAATTTGTGAACAATATCAAACTAAAGCTTTATCAAGTATCCCCTGATTGCAAAGAAATTATAAAATTTACCTTAGCCAATTTTACTATAATATGTGTATCTCATCCTTGTGAAATTTCAACAGATTTAGTTGAATATCCTCACCTTAAATTTTCATGATAGGTACATGCAACTCTAAGTTGTCCATTATCCCTAGTTAACTACTCAATTTTATGAGTTAGTTATGGGACAATTGTAAGATACTATTGGTGCTAATAAAGGCACAACAAGGCTTTATATGTGACTTTATTTGTCTTATTTTCTTACTCAGATGCAAAATTGACATCACATGAAATACCATGTTCACTTGTAGACCCAGGTCTTCTTTCCTTAGGGTGGTATTCCTTGAGATAAACAATACTTCTATTCGAAGTAGCTTTTCTCTTATTGCACCACATTCAAGAAATATTTCTGCTAAACAATTTTTCCTTGATAAGTGTATTACTATACTCCCATGGCTGACCATCTCTATATGCTTCTGTAGGTTTAGGAAAACTAAATCCAACTCAGGCTCGTCGCTCACAGGTTGAGCCTTACCCTGGTGAATGGATCTCCTTCTCACCTTGTACTACTCTACAAGAATGTTTTTATCTCTACTTATTCTATAGTATACTTTAGTGGTTTCAGGCTCTAAAGCCTTATCCCATTTCTCAATAGAATGAACTATCTATGGAATAGACTTAGGGTCATTAAAATGAAAATAATCACCCAAAGACTCAAAGGGAGCCATATCAAGAACCAAACTAGGATCTAAAGAGAACTAGGAGTGAGTTTCCTCGATGGGAGCAAACTCATGAAAACCATTTCTTAGTAGAAAATACTCATAGTCTAATCCCAATTCATCCAACTGGTATTTAACTAAAATAGCAATAATACTATGGTGGCCCAAATAAACGTGTGCATTAGAGTGACATTTATGATGTGTTGAGGACATTTTACTGAAACTCATGTAGAGAAAATGTGGTAAATTCAAGAAATACCACAAAAAAACCATTAATAACCTAATATGATAAAGAAAGACAATGACATATCAACCTTGGCTAGTAATATAACTCCACAGGAACAACATTATATTTTTCAACTAGGTTTTTAAATAGGAAGTAGTCATATCTTTAATGTCATAAGAGTATCTTGTTCGTGGCAATAGTTTCCTCCATGGAACTTCCTTAAACCTTCTATTCTTTGACCAAAATTCAACCTCTAATGGGAGGACGGTGGCGTGTGCAATGAACTAAACATCCACCATCAAATAAACATCTTATACTTGACCCTTATGGCCATCAAAATAAGAAGATAATTCCTCAAGGACTGCCTAGTTATAGCCCTTAAACAAATTAAATAATTGAGCCTAACCAACTACCCAAAAAATCTTGTCACAATCATCATATAGTTCCAATAAACCAATACCTTTTATTTCAATATGGGTCACTCAAGATATGAATGAGTGTAACCTATACTCATACCAAGTTCATCATTGACAAGCTAACCATGCAACTTGAAAAACCCTCGAAACCCTTTACCTATCCCTTTGACAATGCAAAAAAAAATAGAAGAGAATGACATAGTCGAAAATGGATTAATGCTAAAAAACCATAACTAATCATACATTTAAGGTGAGGTACAATCATGACATGCTCATGCATTCTCATCCATTGGAAACCTATAGGTGGTAGGGATCAACCATTAGAGTGCTAACACATACTCTGATAACCCTTCTATAATCATTCTCCAACCTCAAGATGTGCATACCAATGATTCAAGAGAATTCAACCCACAAGTCTAAAGTCACAACTTGATTTATTATAACATTCACCTTTTTCATCAAAATTATTAGCAATACACATTCTAAGGAGTAAGTCATGTGCTAGGTTATGCCGTTATTAATAATTATCTGCAACCAATAATACTTAGACTAAGGTTGCTAGGGATGTCCATAAATGGAAACCAAATAATCATAATATGTATAATTCGCTACCTTATTAGCTAATCATAACAATGAATTTGCTTTTATGGTTGTCAAAGATGTAGGTTCAAAGCGAGGCCTAAAAGGCAAAGCAAAGATGAAGTTATTTTTCATAAAACAACTAAAGGTATTTTGCTAAAACTGTTTTGTTCTAAACAGTTAAATTAGTTTTTCCATAATGGTGTACAACACTTAAAGGCCTACGGGCCAAGTCATAGGTTGAAGATAATCCATGAAAACCATTTCTTAGTAGAAAATACTCCTAGTCTAATCCCAATTCATCAAACTGGTATTTAACTAAAATAGCAATAATACTATGGTGGCCCAAAGAAATGTGTGCATTACACTGACATTTGTGATGTGTCGAGGACATTTTACTGAAACTCATGTAGAGAGAATGAGGTAAATTCAAGAAATACCACAAAAAAACCATTAATAACCTAATATGATAAAGAAAGACAATGACATATCAACCCACCCAAAAAATCTTGTCACAATCATCATATACTTCCAATAAACCAATACCTTTCATTTCAATATGGGTCACTCAAGATATGCATGAGTGTAACCTATAGTCATACCAAGTTCATCATTGAAAAGCTAACCATGCAACTTGAACAACCCTAGAAACCCTTTACCTATACCTTTGACAATGCAAAAAAAAAATAGAAGAGAATTCATGAAAACCATTTCTTAGTATAGAATACTCCTATTCTAATCCCAATTCATCCAACTGGTATTTAACTAAAATAGCAATAATACTATGGTGTCCCAAAGAAATGTGTGCATTAGAGTGACATTTGTGATGTGTCGAGGACATTTTACTGAAACTCATGTAGAGAGAATGTGGTAAATTCAAGAAATACCACAAAAAAACCATTAATAACCTAATATGATAAAGAAAGACAATGATATATCAACCTTGGTTGGTAATATAACTCCACAGGAACAACATTATATTTTTCCACTGGGTTTTTAAATAGGCAGTAGTCATATCTTTAATGTCATAAGAGTATCCTATCCTTGACAATAGTTTCCTCCATGGAATTTCCTTAAACCTTCTATTCTTTAACCAAAATTCAATCTCTAATGGGAGGAGGGTGGCGTGTGCAATGAACTCAACATCCACCATCAAATCAACATCTCATACTTTACCCTTATGGCCATCAAAATAAGAAGATAATTCTTCAAGGACTGCATAGTTATAGCCCTAAAACAAATTAAATAATTCAGCCTAACCAACTACCCAAAATATCTTGTCACAATCATCATATACTTCCAATAAACCAATACCTTTTATTTCAATATGGGTCACTCAAGATATGAATGAGTGTAACCTATAGTCATACCAAGTTCATCATTGACAATCTAACCATGCAACTTGAAAAACCCTAGAAACCCTTTACCTATCCCTTTGACAATGCAAAAAAAAATAGAAGAGAATGACATAGTCAAAATTGGATTAATGCTAAAAAACCATAACTAATCATACATTTAAGGTGAGGTACAATCATGACAGGCTCATGCATCCTCATCCATTGGAAAGTTATAGGTGGTATGTGTTAGCACTTGAAATTTCACCTCAAGCTGAGAAAGGCAAACCTCAAGGCAACATCAAACCATTTAGCCTCGTAGCTAGCCCTACGGGGCAGGAGAAGGCTCTCTCTGGTCTATCTCGTAAGATCGCCAATAGATGAGATGACCAATAAGGTAACACTGATATTAGGCTAGTAAACTGATTAGAAAGATTGATTTTGAAGTTTTTGGGTTTTTGGCGGCAAATTGAGGGGATGGCAATTTTGGGTGCGGGGATTGGACACAGTTTCTGCAGGGGGTTCTTTGGGGCGAGGTAGGAGACAGTATTGATGCCTTTAATTGA